>QTSX02007435.1:0-58280 GCA_014839935.2 Entomophthora muscae | reverse complement strand
CTTGTTGCCATAGCGTTTAAAACTACTGTATCAATATTAGGATATTTTCCATCAGCAAATTGATACATATAACTATTGAAAGATTCCTTAAGGGAAAAAATGGATACAACAAGCCTAAGGCTTGTTGTTTTACAAGTTTCATTTGGATTTAAGGAAAAAACTAAACTAAAAAATGAATTAAAAAACAAAATTATTAAAATTACAAATTTGAAGTTTTAAAAATTGTAAAAAGTTGAAGGGAAGAAATCACTTACATTTTTGGCTTAAAGCCTACTCTTCACAAGCTCTTTATTTATAGTTAATTCTTCTTCAGTTAAAAAATAATAGGCATAGGGGAACAACAGCCAAGGACAGGAGAAACTGGAGAAGTTGAGCAGAACCTGGAGGAAAAATAGGAAACAAAACCCAGTAGCCTGCAGATCAACGACGTAAAGCTGGGGGAGCAGCAGCAACACAAGCAGGGGTTTTGAAAGGTAAGTGAGTGAAAATATTCTAACTTTAAAGTAGATATATATATAAAAGTAAAGGAAAACAACAGAGCAAACAAAACAACAACAATTTGAAAGCAAATGGCATCAAAAAACAAGGTAATTAGTTTAAAATAGTTAAATATTAACTTCTGATTTAAATTTCCAATATTAAAATAATGAAAGATTTAACCAATGAAAAATAATAAATATTAAAACTTAAAGAACCTGCCCTTTGGGGCAGGGCATGACACCATGGCTCACTTGGTCAATTCCGGATGCTAGTGTTGCTGTATGATTTGGGTTAGCAGCTGCCTGTGTGTGATGGGCAAACAAGGCCATGCTTGAGGACGCAGGAGAAAGAACACACTCCTGGGTGGTGCTTGTGGAGGGGCCTGTGGGTTGAGAGTGGCCATAGAGGGAGGCTTCACTATTAGAAGGCCCAGTGTGGCCCTGCATGATTTTTTCAAGACCAGGGAACAGCTCGTTGACTTGGTTGATGTTGGAAGAAGACATAATAAAAAAATTATTATAATTTTAAAATCAAGAGGAATGTATATTTTAGTCAATTTTATTGTTATATATGGTAAGTTGGTGATCATTACAATATAAATTTTGGCCGTCCTAAACTGGAATAAGTGATTTTTGAGAATGCCTGTGATTCCTAAAAGAATCAGCACAAATCCAGTCTAGATCCTTTAACATTCTTTTTGAGACACCCATAAATTATATTTATTTCAAATTCACCGCAATTATGATTTGAAACTTGGTTCTTGGATTTGACAATCCTACAATTTCAGATTTGTTAATTTTTACATGATGTCTATGATTTGTTTGACATACAGGAAATCTCAAATTGTACATAAGAATCCACCATTTCTAATGGATGTATTCTGCATTTGTTTGCTGAGTTTTGTCTTTTGTTAGTTGAGTTATCTGCTCAAGAGATTCAAAATTTGCCAATTTAAATAAATCAAAAAAAGTCAAAAAAATGGTTGATTTTATTAAATATTTTATCTTTCACTCAGCTGAGTTGCCCGCAAAAGTGATTCAAAATTTGGACTGTGGATTTGACAATCCCACATTTTTACATTTAGGTTCTGAATTTACAGTATTTAAATTTTAATATTTAAATTTTATTATTTAAATTATAATATTTAAATTATAATATTTAAATTATAATTGTAATATATCTAAATATATTATAAGACAGTAGTTATAGTAAGCAAACACATGAAATAATAAAATATGATTTAAAATGTGTTTATTTACTAGCTTGTTGAGTACAGGTTCATTTATTACATAGTTAAACAGCAAGAACTGAATTTATCCACATCAAGCGGCCTGCTCCACTTATATGCCAAACAAGTGAATGTTTAGAACTCAAATTACCATTTCCTTGTAATATGATTTGATAAATATATTTTATATGCTTGACCCACGTCATAAGTACTAATTAGTAAGAGATACAGAAAATCATAGGTTTTTGTGTCATGTGGCTATAGTGGCACTGAAATAATAAGGATCAGATGATTACTTGCAAGGTTCAATTTGTGGCTTAAAAAAGCCAAAGTACCAAAAAGGGTTCACAATTATTTAAATAAAATTATTATATTTCTATATTTTTAAATCTATTTATTTTTTAGCTCAACAGTCAATACAATATGTGGTGCATTATAATAAAAATATGTGTCCTCATATCTATTATAATTAATTTTACTTACCTTTTTCTATGTATTCTTATATGTCTATAATACAATCAAATGTCATGTCATTATATATAAATAATAATTTTTGAGTCCTAATAAAAACAAAATATATAAAAATTAAAAAAATCCAGAGCACCCATTTATCTGATTGGCTCAGAGTTGAGGGCTTTAGGGAGAAAGAATTCTGAGTGCTCATAGAAAGCTGCCACCACATCAGGTGGCATTGCAAATTGGTTGATCTTGAGAATGTTGAAGAGATCATCAGTGTCCTGTGGGAGGCCTTTCTTCACCTTATTCTTGATCCAACCAAACACCTTCTCAATTGGATTCATAAATGGAGAATAGAGAGGAAGAAAGAGGAGTCTCATTGGACAATCAGCAAGGCGGTGATCAGAGGAATGGCTATTCTTGTCAATGGGTGTAAACTTAGATACAACCAGATCCACTTTGTGGAGCCTGACATTATCCAACACAACAATGTTGGTTGTGCTGCTGTAATTGATACAGAGGTATTTCCTTACAGCTCAGAGAAAATTGAGAAAAGTTCTGCTATTGTGGGGACCCTTGATCATTTGATATTGGTCCAACTCACAAGGACCAAGAAGCGCAACCATTTAATAGGTCTGGGAACAGACAGCTGCACAATGGGCTATGCCATCCTTGGACCCCTTCTCAACTCACCCATGCCTAGACCTGAGTGAGGAAGAAAACAACAATTCATCAATGTGGAAGAACTGGACATTCCCAGTCTCCTTTAGGACCAGATAAGTCTCAGCATAAATGTGTTGATCTTCAATGGTTTTTTCACTGTTTCATTTTTACAGAGAAATCCTCAGTACTTTCCAAGAGAAGCCAAGATTGACCATGGTTTTATAAACAAGTGTTTTAGAAACAGAAATCCTGAACTCCGTGGCCAGTATTGATTGATCAGCAAGCGTGTTCAGGTGGCAATCCTTGGCTACCCACTGCTTGATTGCATTGATGTGCACGGGTTGAAGTAGTTTTGGCTGCCGCTTAGCCTTGACAGATATGGCAATTTTACTGGTGTCACCATGCTTTTTGTTGATATTGCCAATATATCTGGCTATGACACCAAATCAAGATACAATATCCCAAACTGGCATTCCCCTGTTCAAGCAGTTGAGGAGAGCTTCATACTCATTATCTGTCAACCAATGCCAGCTTTGGCAGGTATCGCAACATCCTGGCTGGCAGGCCCAACACAGAGTATAGGGACCTTTGTGTAGAAGGTGGGATCACTCTTACTTGAGGTGGTGCTGTCAATGGTGGAATAGATAACAGGCGTATATGGTTCCTCAGTTGAGACCAATGGCTGATAAGAGGTGTCAAAAATGCAGGGGCAGGAAGTGACAACTCTTGGATCAAGAGTGAGGGGCCAGGCAACAATTGGGTACATAGTGGAGGTGTAAGTAACCTCAGTGTTCCTGGTAACCCTGGTGTAGGATACTTTGGTAGCAGGCCTTGAGAGCGGCTTCTGTCTAGGAATTAAGCTGATTGATCTGGCTTGGGATGTGGGAGGTATTGGCTGGTAATGACACCTTGGAAGGCCTGTGTGTTGACATGACTCCCCTCAAGTTGGGTTCTGGGTCTGTTCTTGGACCCTCTGGAACACTCTTGTGGACAGGCTGCCCCATGGCTGGTGCAGGATCTGGTTGGGAATGTGATTGATAGTCTATAAAAATAAAAATAAAATATTTTAGATTAAATATATATCTATTTAAGTTTTTGGTTTAGTAGTGAGTAGTTATTTTCTCCTGATTTAGCCTTGAATAGTAACTTATTTCTATGTCCATGATTTGCAGTGTATATTATTGTATACTTTCCAGGTTTTGATAATTTTAAAGCTTAATCACTTTTTATGTCTAAACATGGTTATCAAAATTGAATTTTTCATTTGATTTTATCCAGAGTGGAGCTTCTTTGTTTGGGTTGGTGTTTCCTAGTGTGCTTAATGTACATTCAATTCAGATTTCAGTTTCTGCAATTAATATTTGAGTTTACTAGTGGCATTCAAAGGTGATTTTGAATTTTATCTCTTGGATTTGACACTCCCACAATTTCAAAAAACATAGTAAACTTAGATTAATGGTGATGTATTTGAACGCTTCAAATCTGATTCCAGTTAATTCATTTTGTCTATAGGAAATATGCAGTTTGACTTGAACTTTGCAATATGTCTATTAGTTCCCACATTTTTAAGAAAATAAATAAAAATACAAAGAATTCAATTTAATTAAAAAAAGGCAATCCTGAAAAACTGATTCAAAACTTGGACCAAGGATTTGATAATCCCACACTTTTATGTTCAGGTTCTGAATTTACAGTATGAGCTATGTTTATTTTATCTTGACCCTTCAAATAAACTAGATTAGGCTCTTGTATAGATCAATTAAAGGAGGGTGTTCACTCATAATATCAAAAAAATTAATACATTGATTTAAATAAACTGCATGAAATCTTAGATATTTATCCTAAACCTTTAAGCCTTATTGTGTAAATCAAATTGATAAGTAGCCGCTTTTTACAGTTTAAATTAAAGATCGTTTTCCTGGTGTAGTTGGTTATCACATCTGTCTAACACACAGAAGGTCACCAGTTCGAATCTGGTGGAAGACAATTTTTATTTTTAGATAAAAAATATAAAGTATACCAGCTTATTATAATGAAGAATACTTTTTATTGAGTGAGTATAATTTAAAAAAAATCAGAGTATTATTAAAGTAAATACTCATTTTGCTATATTTAAAAAGAGCTATATATGTTTGTTTGACTACATTTATTAAATAACTAACTATTTTAATTTAACCCAGGATTGTTTAAGACAATTGGCTTAATACTACATTTCTATTTTGTGGAATTCAATTAGGCAGAAATTAAAAAAAATGTTGTGGTGGGTATTTAAAAATGACATTTGAGAACAAAATAAGATATCAATCAAATACCAGGGTCAAGCAAAAACTGACCCTTGTTTTATAAAATATGATATTATATGGCATTGATACAACTATGTTACAATGTGCGGTGAATATATATAATCCTTGTCATTGTAATATATAACAAGCTCAGGTAGCCAGGTGATAGCAAAGTTACATGATTTCAGTGGAAGAGAAGTTTCCTTTCTTTTTTGGGGGGAGGTTGAAAACTTCATGAATTGGTCAGGGGTTAGTTCACTGTTGATTAAAGCAGTACAGGGGAAACCTTATTAGTTTTTTATATTATTTAATAGTTTATGACTGTAATACAGTCATTTGAACAGTATTTTAATGAAAATTAAGCATAAATTATAGATTAAGAATTTACTGGGAAAATTCATGTTATCTTTGATAAGAACCCATTCACCACTATAAATAAGTTTTACTGTACCCCTGATTTAATTTCCTTTAAAACAAAATAATTTGGGAAATGGGTTTCTTAATACTACTAGAATATTTATGTGTCTGGGAATCAACTAGGACAAAATTATTAAGGGATCGAATAAGCAATCTTAATGGTCAGATCGAGAGACTCAGTGTCTTTAATTGAGCAAATTAGGTGGGTATAGTTTAACCAAGTTATCCACAAACATGACTTATAATATTTAACAATAGGGCCAATTAGACTTGACTGCATCATAAAGAGATAATTGCATCTTCAGGATAAATAAGCTAATTTCTGGTAAAGATCATGCAAGCTTTTATCATGAATAGGGCTATTCAACAGGGCTTTAACAGAGAAAGTATGTGATACTTAAAGCTACAAAAAATATATGTCTATAGAAAGAATCATGTAATTTTTTAATGTACTCAGGCATCTTTTTAAGGGCTAAGAACAAAGAGTTCCTATCAAAATATAATATAATTTATTATAATAATCTAATTGACAATTTAGTGGTAATTTAGATAGCATTTCAGAATGGAGCAGGAAGATGTTCCATCAATTATTTTTCTGTCAACTGATTTTCAGTCAAATTCGATCCAACTATAATTTTCTTCACATGTATTTTTTTTACTTTGCAAAAAATAAAGAATAAAAAACAAAAAACAAAGAAAGTATTTCCTATAAAATTTATTATTTGAAATTATCAATATTCTTATTTTAATTTCTAGAATTAAAATTTAATTTAATCAGCCTTCAAAAAGGGAAAGATTTGAAATTAAAACTCTTAAATACAATAAATATAGTTAAAAAGTAGTTGTATGAAGCATAGATTTTATTTTTAAAAGGTTATATTTAAATCTTTGATTTTCTTGTAATTTTAAAAGCTTTATATATGAAGAAAATTATATAGATCGAATTTGACTAATAACCAGTTGACAGAAAAACAATTAACATAATATATTCCTTTCCCCTCTACAGAGAGAAAAAAAAACTTGAAGCCTAGAGAGAAAAAGAGCATTTATGTGATAAAAAATGGCATGGAAAAAATAAGTTATGAAAACCAAGATTTCTCAAATGTAATAGTCTTGCCAAAGGTTGAATGCAAGATTTCAATACCAAAAGGAGCCAATTCATAAATAGCAATAAGTAAGCAATTGTGAATTTCCTGGGTCCTCTAAAATTATGATAACAGTGTCAGAAATCTGAAGACCATAGTATTTTATTATCCACCATATGATCTCCTAAATCTTCTAACACTAGGAAAGTACAGAGAACCTGTGACTTTGGTGTAACCTGAAGCCCAGAATATCTGTTGTTATCAGAAGTAGCAAGTTTGACAGGGCCTAATGCCTGAGGATTTGGGACATTTTTTTCCTACTTCTGGATATAGGTTCATTTTTGTTGTCTCTATATTTTACTATAGAAATTAATACTGATTGGTGACAGTATGATATTTTGCTCTACTAATAAAGCCTAAGAGAGGATTACATTAAGGAAATATGACTTGGGTTAATCATCAAGTCAGTACAGAATCATCAGTCTTTTATTCTAATGGACTGGCTTTAAGGCGGCCCTCCTGCCTGCATTTATCCAAGTTAGCTCACAACACTAGAAAGTGACTGAAGTAGCATTATGACAACACAACAGGAGGCCCAACATTTTCTGGATGGATTTGGATGAAGCTTGCTTGGCAACTTACTTGGCTTACAGTGTTTGTTCTAGACAAACCACACAACTTAATCCCTTTAACTGGCTGAATTAGTTGTCTGCCTGGACCACTATTCAGGGCTAGCTAGTCAGAAGTTGGCTACTAGTTCATAGAGATGATTGGTACACTATACTGTATCTAATCAGAGCTACTCTACTACAATAGGCTCAGTTTTTTTTATCTTAGAGTGCTTGGCCTGGCAGCCCAGTCCATGGTGAACTCTTCTAGACATAATGCAGATGACAGTACATAGGACATCCCTCCAGTTAAAGGATATAATTAGAGTTTAGAATAGTAATTATTATATGATGAATATTGAGGTACCTGCAGACAGGAACTAATTAATGAACAGTAATTGTATGTTACATTCATTAATTAATTGCAATGTATTATTTTTTGATGTCAGGATATGATTTGGTTGTTGATTCATTGATACTGCAGCCCGCAGCCCACATTATTATATTGAAACCATTCCTAAGAGTGATTGACAGCTAGCCTGTGTTAATTGGTCAAATATTTTAATTAGTCAATATCCTAAAATCCTGACAAATAGTATATTCTATTAGTTAATAGACTGTATATCAAGCTACTAGGAAAAATAATGCAAATGAAGTTAGTGTCAAGTATATACTTCTTAAAGTATAATAAACAAGACAAAGAAGAAAATTAAGAAGAGAATGATACTTTATTGGGTATGAGTTTAGAGTATTATATAGTATCATGAGAAGCCACATATTGTTCATGTACATCATGGCAGTCATGAGGCTTGTCTAAGTAGTTTTATGCTTAGGACTTAAGGTTTTATCCCCATAATAGATGGGTATTTTTAAGAGTGTCACCAAATTAATGCTTAGTTGGGGAATCACTCAGGGAATTACTTTCCCAAGAGGGAGTAATCAAAGATATTGCAATATTAGCCATTTTATAGGTGGTATTTTTCCACATTTGAATTAAATTTACTTATAATCAAAGGTGAAGAAATTAAATTCTTTCAAAGAAACCTAATAGTTACCTCAAACAACATAAAATTAATTACTATATTATCAGATTATATACTACTAATTATAAAGGCCAAGTGAAGTAGATCAATGAATCCACAGCACAGACCAGTACAAATTTACCAAAAAAACTATCTAGAAAACATGGTTAAATATGTTAATTATACATCAAAGAGTTTGCAGGTGTATGAAACTGAAAGTGTGGGATTAAGGCCATTAGCATTTGGATTAGTGCTAAAACCAAGACAACTATCCTTAATGAAAATTGGAACATTTTTTGACCATTAAGGTTATAAAGATATACTGTAAATTAAGAGCCTAAACATAAAAATGTGGGATTTTCAAATCCTTGGTCCAAATTTCAAATCACTTTTGTGG
Organism: Entomophthora muscae; assembly: GCA_014839935.2. Classification (NCBI taxonomy): domain Eukaryota; kingdom Fungi; phylum Entomophthoromycota; class Entomophthoromycetes; order Entomophthorales; family Entomophthoraceae; genus Entomophthora; species Entomophthora muscae. The sequence continues at coordinate 49,642 of QTSX02007435.1, read as the reverse complement.
GAAACTCAGCTGAGTGAAAATTAAAATATTTAATAAAATCAACCATTTAATTTGACTCTTTTTATTTATTTAAATTGGCAAAGTTTGAATCCCTTGAGCAGATAACTCAACTAAAAAAAGACAAAACACAGCAAACAAATGCAGGATAAATGAATCAGAAATACAGGATTCTAATGTACAATTTGAGATTTCCTGTATGTCAAACAAATCATAGACATCATGTAAAAATTAGCAAATCTGAAATTGCAGGATTGTCAAATCCAAGAACCAAATTTCAAATCAAAAATGAGGTTTTTTGAAATAAATATAATTTATGAGTGTCTCAAAAAGGATGCTAAAGGATCTAGAGTGGATTTGTGCTAATTTTTTTAGGAATCATAAGCATTCTCAAAAACCACCCTATTCCATTTTAGGATGGCTAAAATTTAGATGCTTGATTACAGTAGATTTTAAAAAATGCTAATAATAAAATAGAATTATATATTACAATCTAACTTATCACATTGTCTTTTCCTTGATGTATTGATAGTTCCTTTGCTGTTGATAATGTGCTTGCATTTAATCAGATAGTTTCACATCCAGTTGCCTTGGCAATAGGAAATCAAGTTGCCTCTGCAACCACAGCTGGTTTTGGGGAGTTGACTTGATTTCCTATTGCTAAGGCAACTGGAGGTGAAAATATCCAATTAAACGCAAGCACATTATCAACAGCAAATGAACTATAAACACATCAAGGAAAAGACAACATGATAAGATAGATTGTAATAAATATTTCTATTTTATTATTAGCATTTTTAAAATCTACTGTAATCAAGTATCCTTAATAGCAATACATTAACACTTTTGTAGTAAACTGATCTTTTATCTTTCTTCCTCCTTCTTTACTCAAAAGAAAGTTTGTTTGGCCCCTGGCTATGCTGGGGGCCAAAAAACTTTTAAAAAATTTCTGCGCCATCAGGAAGATAGCTAATATATCATTATATAGTTTTGTGGTTACTATATTAGTGATTTAGAGTGCAGAATATTGCATCATTTCCAGTTTAGACAATTTTACATTTCACTTAATTTCATGTCTAAAATTGGTTGTTGAGATTGGATTTTTCATTTGATTTTATCCAGAGTAGAGCTTCTTGATTTAGGTTGATTTGTCCTAGTTTCTTACTGTACATTCAATTTGGATTACAGTTCCTGCAATTAATATCTGAGTTTACTAGTGGCATTCAAAAGTGATTTGAAATTTGGTTTTTGGATTTGACAATCCTGCAATTCCAAAAAACTTAGTAAACTTAATGAAAATGGTTGATGGATTTGAATACTTCAAATATGATTCCAGTTAATTCATTTTGTCTATAGGAAATATGCAGTTTGACTTGAACTTTGCAAAGTGTTTATGAGTTTTCACATTTTTAAAAATACAAATAAAAATGCAAAGAATTCAATTTAATTAAAAAAGGCTATCTTGCAAAAGTAATTCAAAATTTGGATCAAGGAATTGACAATCTTGCATTTTTACGTTCAGGTTCTGAATTTACAGTAAGATCTATATACACAAAATATAATGCACCTAAATAGACAAAAAATTCAATCATTTGAAGATTTTAGAGTAAATCAGCAACATATATTTAAATTTGGGGATAAGGTATATGCCTTAAACCCTAACAGATGCAAAACAAACCCCCAAAAATGGGACAGGAAGATATTCTGTCAATTTTTTTCTGTCAATGGATTTTTTTGTCAAATTTGATCCAATTATTTTTTATATGTAAAATACTTGACTTTGAAACAATAAAAAATAAAAAGTTCAAAAATAAAGAAATTATATCCCATAAGAATTATTATTTACAACTTTTAATGCTTTCATTTTATTTAATGGCAGTTAATTTAATTTAATTAAATTAGATTTTAAGGTAAAGATTTAAAATCAAATATATTAAAGACAAAAAAATAAAATTAAAAATATTTATATGGTTAAATGATAGCTTTTACTAATAAATAGAGTATATACAATTTTTTGTTTTATTTAAAGTTAAATATTTTACATATGAAGAAATAAATAGTTGGATCAAATTTGAAGGAAAATCTGTTGACAGAAAAAGGTTTGACAGAATATCTTCCTGCTCCCCAAAACGGACCACTATTATATTAAAAGTCAAAATAACTATTTTCAGATAATATAATGGCCATTTTTTGTAAAAAAGTAATTTCATTATGATTGAATACATCATTACAAGGCCAGGATCTACAAGTTAGAGATCATAGTCACTACTATTTCAAAAAATAAAGCATTATGTAACATGGGGATATAAAACAATATCTCAATATTTTTTAGAACAAAAATAATATGAGGAACTCGCAAAAGAAGGTTTTATAATACTTCAATCTAATAATGGATTATATCATGGCCTAAACACAAAAAAACATCCAAAAAGGACTTCAGGTAATTTTTGAGCTTTACTCATAAAACCCAATGTTATTAAAGATATCTCTACATATAAAGAACAATAATGATAAAGAACCCATGACCATGTATGTCCTACCTCTACAAGCAAAAAATCACAATAAGTGTGGCACTCCTGCTCTTAGGAGGTCACCAAGGTGTTTTCTGGATCAAAGCCAGGGGCTAACTGGGTTGGAGTGACATTCTCATATATAATAGTTCTATGGAAAGGACAAAAGTGAATTATATGACAATTCTAAAAGGGACTCATCATGCCTCCATGTTGCAACCAAGTTTCCCTCCTTGCCTACCAATGTATCTTACAATACACAGGGGGCACTCAATGAGTTGCCCCTTGATATATCTAACAGCATGAGCCAATCTGGCGGCAAGGTTGAACTGCAGGTACTTTCCCCTAATTAGGAGCGTTGCTAATTTGACCTGTTGATCCCCGCACAAGTTATTATCTGCTCCAAACCTTACATGGAACATGTCACTATGCCATCCCCTGTGGCCTTGTGGCTTTCCCCATATAGTATATTAATCACAATATTCTACAACAAACAATACCTTATTCTATTTATTCTTGTCCTTTCTAATGGACTGTTGTCTTCCCCAATCAAATAATGAACTCTAATTGGTTCAATTGCAACAGTAATAGCAGCAGTAAGTTGCAACCTACCTAAGAAAAAATCCCCAAGAAAGGATAGAGTACGGGTCCTATGGCTACTCCCCATCAAGAAACTTTCCTTCCAATCCCCAAGGGGGACATCCTAAAGGATATTTCATCTACCAAGATCAGCTGGTGCTCACAAGTGTGTAAAATTGTCTACACCTTGGGCAGCACAACACAAGTGTAACCTGCCCCAACCAGAGCTTTCACAATGCATGCTAAACCTCCAGCTTTAATCTTTTACAGATGGTGTAGAAGGAGCAGACATTGTTAGCTGGCTTCATTCTACTGAAACTTGCCTACACATCTGCCAAGTGCCAGAACCCATGTGGGCTGCCACTGCATCTGGGCGCCTTACAGGGCCTGCTGCAGTGTGGTTTACCAACTGGGCAAGCCAGGAACCAGATGTCACATGGACTTCATTCAGGTACACCACAAAATCCTGCAACAGAGAGACTTTCTCACCCATCATAGTGGGAACTCCTCTCCTGGCCATTAAACAGACAGGATCTGTCCCTGAATACCTTGCAGCGTGGCAGCAAGCCCTTGCTGCTGCCCCAGAAGCTGTCACTGACAGTAACACCATTCTTCTCACTCTAATAGTCAATGGGCTCAAATCCCATATCTGCAAGTGGGTTCCTGTGGGCTGTTGTACCATCATCAATGAATGCTACAAGGCCATTGTGGAGGCCAATAATCAGGCTTCAATGGGCTTCTGCAAATCCAACAATGCGCTACCCCAGTCTTTTCCTGCACCTGGCAGTGCCCACAAGCAAGTGGGCTGCCGCCAGCCCTGCTAACAGGAGAATGGGGCTAAGCGCTCCCATGAGGGGGAGCTCCAGCTAGCGCAAATCAAGGACTTGGGAAAAGCCTGGGGGTTGTAGATACAAAAGGTTCTTCAACCCCAATTGATCACCACTCTCAATCTCTCCTTGCAAAAAACCCCTGTGATTACAATGTGCATGACATCAAGACCCTCAATGTATTCCAGGTCCATAGTGACAACCCTCCTCCAAGCCAGCCATTCTTCAAATAAAGTGACCTGCTTGGTCTATTCCTTCTGTTTCTGTGGGAACACCCACAAAATTTTGGTAGACACTGAGGCCAATCACACCATGGTCAACCATGAATTCACAGATTCTCAGCAATTAGACCAAGTGTCTAGTTGATTCAAAGCAGTTTGAGTAGCTAACTCCTTTAGAGTGGCAATTAACCATTAGACAGTACTCTTCTCTGTAAGAATAGGGAACATCCAGGTTAAGCTCTCTGGGCCAATCATGGCAGGACTCAGCCACAATGTCATTGCTAACCTTGACTGGCTACAGCACAACCTCCCATATATTGACTGGGATACATTTTTAATCACCCTCAACAGAAATGGAGTGGGTTTCTAGATCTACACTGTTGAAATGAGCAAGTTACTCCACAATACTGTATTTTTCAGACTCAAAGAAAAGCGTACATACAACTTCAAGGGGGTTAACTTGACTTTAATTAATGCTCAGCCAAAGTCATCTGCTCCAAACCCACTGCAGCCCCTCTCTTGACCATCACGCCTCCACAAGCACTTGTGGCGCTCCTCAAGGAGTACAAGGGCATCTTTAGTGAACATTAGACCAGTTATCTTCTCCCCAAGAAATACAGCATGCTGTCTAATTGTAAGGGTCACTGCCCAAAGCATGTCCCCTTTATTGTTCAACACCCAAGAAAGACTCTCTGTCAATACCTTGTAGACACGCTCAATAAGGGCTTCATCTTTCACTTTCTCTTGCCATATGGGGCTGCAGTATTCTTTATAGCTAAGAAAGACGGTTCCCTTTGATTGGTGACCAACTACCACTGTAAACAAGGTGACTGTCAAAAACAAATACCCCTTACTGCTAATTGACAACCTGTTTGACACGCTTGCGGGTGTGAAGGTCTTAAGTAAGATTGATCTCACTGCAGGGTACAACCAGGTCCACATTGTGCCAGAGGATGAGGCAAAAACTGCCTTCTGTACACACTACAGGTTTTTTGAGTATTGTCATGAACTTTGGAATGACCAACACTCCTTTTACCTTTGCAATGTTGATGAACAAAGCATTTGAAGATTTAATTGGAAAATGTATTGTTGTGTACCTTGACAACATTATTGTCTTCAGTCAAGATCAAACCACCAATATTTAACACCTTTGTGCTGTCCTCAACACTTTTTGTAAAAACCAGCTGAAGGCCAAGCCTTCCAAATGCAAATTTCTCAGGTCAGAGCTCTTGTTCCTTGGGCACATCATCTCTTCCCAAGGGATAAAGCCCAACCCTTCCAAAATTAAGGCAATCACAAGCATGCCACCCCCCACTGATGTGGATCAGGGGTGTACCTTCTTAGGCATAGTTGCTTATGTGCAAAAGTTCATCCCCAACTGCAGAGAACTAATTGTACCCCTCACTGAGCTCTTAAACACAAAACAACGCTTCCACTGGACACCTGCCAGAGATCAAGCCTTTGAGAATTTGAAGCAAAGTCTTTTAGCTGCACCTGTATTGCAGTTCCCCAATTGGAACCTCCAGTAAAAACTTGAGACTGATGCCTCTGAAAGAGCCATAGGAGGCGTGCTAAAGGTGGAAACTGAAAAAGATGTCTTCCTCCCCATGGCTTATGAATCCAGGATGCTCACCAACTCAGAGCAACACTACCCCATACATTACAAGGAGTTAGCGGCAATTGTGCACTGCATTGAGAAATGGTGCTGTTAACTGGAAGGTGCCACCTTTCTACCTTGCTTTCTGACAGATCACAAGTCTCTTCAGTACTTCAATAAACAGTCACACTTAAAGCAACACCAGGAAGGCTGGGTTGAGTGCCTGTCCCTCTATCAGCTTCTAATTGCATACAATCCTGAAAAAGAACTTGTCACAGCCAACACCCTCTTCAGACTGTATGTAGTGTCCATCACAGGAGACAAAGGCTTAGAACCAGACTGGCCCATGCTCTCCCTACGTTCTGAGGCCACTTGTTACAAAGGCCTTAACTCTGTGACTATTTCCAAGCTAAAAGACAACAAGATTCAGTTCATCACTGACGCTGATAACGTCTGCTGCCAGACAGAGACAGGTGAGAAGACGCCTTATATTCCTACCACACAACAAGGAGACATCATACTACACTACTACCGCACCTTGGGTCACATCAGAGGATGTAACCTCTTCAAAATCATGAAGCATAAAGTTTAGTGGCTCCATATGCACCAAAACATCTTGTAACTCCTCAAAAAATGTGTGTTGTGCAAAAAGAACACATCTAAATCTGCTCCTTCCAAGTCTGTCCTGCTCATCAAAGCCATGGAACCCTTTGTGCAGTGGGCCCTCAACATTGTGGGACCCCTCTCTAAAGACAGACTAGGCAAAAAGTACATTATTACGGCCACTGGCTACTTCACCTGTTGGCCAGTAGTGTGGGCAACCACCAACCATACTGTCACCACTATCACTTACTTCATTGGCAAAGAAATTGTGGCCTGCTTTGGGAGGCCCAAACTTCTTATCACAGATAGTAGACCTAGATTGTAGGGCATGTCATAAAGGTGTACTGCGCCAAGAATGCCCTCCAACAAGTAGTCATGACTCCCTATCATCCCCACGTCCAATAGTTGCGTAGAGCACCTAAATGGTTTGTTGGTCCAAATGATTGCCAAGATCTCAAAGGAGCACATCATTACTGTTTGGACTAAAACCTGCCTCCTTCCTACTCATCTTAAAAGCAAGAATTAACAGGGGTACTGGATTCAGCCCCAGCGCCTTGACCTTTGGAACCTCTGACAGCTTGACAGGGGTAGAACAAGGGAAAGTATGATCCAAGGTTTCCAGAAACCTCCCCTGACAACTACCCCCTCCCTGAGCCAGTGGTGTGCCAAATCCCAAGACATTAAACACAAGAAAACTAAGAGAGGGACAAAACACCTCAAGGAAAGGTAAACTGTAGGTGGCCCAGTCTATGCCCTCAACCCCAATTTGGTCAAGTTGGAACCCAACCACCTGGGGCCCTTCAAGATAGCCGCAGTTTATGACAATCACATCTATCAACTTGAAGATGCCCAAGAAAACACCAAAAAACTAGATCACAATTGCTTACGCCCCTGCTGCGCCATCCCCACATAAAGGTGTTTATGCAGACCTTCCCAGATCTCCCGCAAACTCTGATCCTGGTGCCTGACAACAAGCAGGGGGAAAGGGGGGTGTTGCAATCTAATTTCCATCCTTGCCTGCCAACATATCTTATAATACACAGGGGGCACTCAATGAGTTGCCCCTTGACGTATCTAACAGCATGAGCCCATCTGGCGGCAAGGTCAAACTGCAGGTACTTTCTCCTAATTAGGTGAATTGTCAATTTGAACTGCTGATCCCTGCACAAGTTATTCTTGGCTCCAAACCTTACATGAAACATGCCACTATGCCACCACCTGCGGCCTTGTGACTTTCCCCATATAGTATATTAATCACAATATTCTACAATAAACAATATCTGATTCTATTCATTCCTTTCCTTTCTATTGGACTGTTGTCTTCCCCAATCAAATAATGAACTCTAATTGGTTCAGTTGTAACACCCAATTATCATTGGTAATCAATCACTAGGGAAAATATATTTCATAGCAATTTATGGTCTACAAAAGCAGTTTTATCATCTAGGGGCCTTTTTTATTATAATATTTGGTACAGCAATATCCCAGATCTCAAGCTTATGTGCACTGCTTTACTAATTCATCAATCAAGGGTTTTCTATGAATGAACAGAATAAAGTTCTGACTCTTCTAATCCTCTTGATTAGCTTCAAAATCACTATCACTATGTATGTTATCTTTCACAGAAGTAGAGAATAGGGGTCAAGATAATCTTTATTAACAGAAGGAAAATCCCTTCAGAAACCTTCTGATTTTCACTGTTCTGGAGTCTTTTTGACCAGCTACTCCTCCAGAAAAGACTTCTGAATGCTTCAGAAGACATCTGGTTATTCAAAACCATCCATAAATTAACAATTAAGATTATCAAGGAACCAATCTTGGGCAGCCAGCCTGTTGATTTCTGGGTGCACACAGGTCACAGGTTTTGCAGGCAGAGCCCACTACAAGATTGGTGCTAACTTAATAGAGTAAGACATCAATTTCCCCACCCAGGACCACAGGTCAGCAGCTGCAATTATAGTGTCAATCACCCCAGTGAGGGTGATGTACACTATTCAAAACAGCTTGTTTGTGTGATCTAGGGGAAGTTAAAAAGCAGATAAAGGTATTGGCTTAGGGGTAATAGGCAGCTCCATATACAACTGGTACATAGACAGGGAGTTGTATCTATCTCAGAATAGTCAGGATTTAGTTACGTTCAAAGGACCTTGTCTATTTTATCTAGTCAATGCTTTTGTTTGGGCCAAGGGTTTCTGCTCTATTATCTTTTCAAAGGTGTTGTCTTTGTATTCAGGCTTAAAAAAGTACTCTGTAAAGTGAAAAAGACAGAATGAAGCGCCTGGTGGACAATAAACTGCAGGCAGAATGGCAGGTGGGCAGGAAGAATTTGAACTGAGTTAGTAAATAACAAGGATAAAATAGGGCAATAATTGAGGAAACCGATATCTCATAACCTTTTATTAAAAATGGCAATAAAGTCTTAGTGCAGGGTCCATGGTTCTATATAATACCCCACTGCCAAAATTTACATCTACCATGGGGGTTCATGATAGGGCCAAGAAATATGAGGTCAGGTGGTCAGGACACCTAAGATTTGAAGCATCAAAATGGCAATATTTCTAGGAAGTTGCTCATTGGCTGTATCTTCAGGAAAGTTTTCTTGATCCTTCTGTTCTTGAGCCAAAGTCATGGGGCGGCTTTTAAGTCTACATTTTCCTCCAGTGTTGTATCTTGATTAGTCATTTGGGTAGAGTTCAAACTCATGAAGCTAATGGTAGGGATTTCTTTGCTCCATTAGGCCATTTTTCTTGTCTTTCATCAGGCTCTGTGTCTTCCAAGTTTTTTCTGGTATCTCTGTCCTTTAAGGAAGTTGCAGCCTCAGCTCAAGGGGACTTGATTCTAATAAAACATGGGCAGTTGGACCCTTGGTCCTTAAGGCTAGCAGCCCATAAGTGATCAGGAACAGGATTTGAAGCCAACTCTTGGGTCCAGGTTTTGAGGGGAGGAAAATTTTCAATACTGAAAAGACACACATTAAGCGCTGTGATAGTCTACATGGAAGCTGTTGTGCAGGTGAGGGCTGATTTAGCCACAATAAAGAATCTGCTGAAAGTTGGCCAAGTATAGTGGTTTTGGGACAGGTAAATGCCTAGTAGATAACATGGTCTACTAGAGGAGGGTAAGTTATCCACCCAGTAGATAACAAAGGACTTCTAGGGGTGGGTAATGTAGCAGCCTAGTAGGTAACATTGACTACTAGGGTACTGGTTTAGAGGTCTGAACTTATTGAGTGACATTGGCTACTAGGGGAGGATAAAGTCTTAACCCAGTAGGTAACAAAGAACTACTGGGTAGGGATGGCTCTTCAACCTGGTAGGTAACATTGGCTACCAGGGGGAATAGGTGATGTAACCTAGCAGATACCTAAGAGCTGTTAGGGAAGAGAGGAGCTGAGGTAGCTTCACAATCCCTTGTCTACTTGCAGGAGGTCTGCAAGTGAGAACTTTACCTAACAGACTGGTAAGGTGTCCATGTCTTTATTTTCTTGGAGGCTTTGGGGAGGTCATGAAGCCACCATAGGGGCATAGATATGCTCAGAGGCGTTGTCAGGGTAGCTGCTTAGGGAAGCAGCTGCAGAACTTGATAATAAACAGGTCTATGGGAAGTAAAGTTGGTTAATTTGCAACTGAAAGCTCAGACTTAATCACCTGAGTGAGTAAAAACAACTGCACAGACATGAGGATTGTCTGTGGTTGAATGGCCCAAGTGGAGGTCACTTTCAGGGGCCCATTCAAACTCCAGTATCCTTTTAGACTTATTTCCTGAGTCTGAGGTATTGGTAACAGGGACTGAAAATGAAACTAAGGTGGTTCATAGTGAGGACTAGCTGAAGGACTAGAAGTTGGTTAAGAAGGACCAGCATAAGTAGATGAAGGAAAAGAAAAGATAGACTTGAACTGCTGGAAATAGGATTAATGATAAGAAAGAGACAGATAAAAGAATTAAGTAAGCTGCCAAAAAGATGTGATAAAAATATTTAGATAAATATCATATAAAGAAATAAGAGAAAATAGGAAATAGTTCACAGAGAATAGACTATGAATTTATAAGGAATTGATTGAGTAAGCAGAAGCCAGAGTAGCCGGAAATAAAACAGATAAAATCTAAGGGCAAAGGCTGGAGTTTTGCTGAAATAATTAAGCAAAGCAAGAAGCAAGCAACAGGCAGTTTTGAATGGCTGAAATGTGGAAGAAAACACAGAGAAACACAGAAAAACATTGAAGAAATTAAGGTTCAAAAATCCCCTAAGTAAAACTTAGTTGGAAGAGCTCAAGTTTGGCCAGAGAAACATGACAGGAATCACAGCAAAACCATCCAAAACACAAAGCAAGTGTTTATATAGAGCAAGACAACACTGGGTTCAAACCAGGGTCAAGAGCAAGTCATTTGGGCAAACATTTTAGCAAAAAGCTCAATCCAGGCAAATGGTTGGCTGAATCTCAAAGCTTGTTTGATCAAGAATTTAAGGGCTTGAACTGAAAGGTTTAAGCCTAAAAAATGAGGGAATGAACCAGGAAAAGCTGGTTTTTAATTGGCTAAAGTAAGTTAAAAAATTTAATATATTATAGAGCAGAAGAAACTGGATAGTTTAAGCCTGGAAAACCAAAGATTTGAGAGGAAACAGGGACTGAAACAAGGAGTTATAAAAGCAGGATCAGTATAAGGCTTTTCTGGGATTGGAAACAGTGGATAACAAAGGCTACTAAGCCTACACAGAGAGCTGGAGACCAAGATAAAGGTGCAGAAGACCAGTATAAAGAAGCTAGAGCCTAGAATAAGGAGAAGGAGCCCAAGACAAAGGAGCATGAGCTCAAGACTAAGGTGAAGAAGCCCAAGACCAAGTACAAGAAGTCCAAGATATTGTTGGAGGACTCCAAGTATTGGCACATATCAATTGTTTTTGAGACCCCTGGGCCATATACCAGAAGGTTTCTAAGGGGATCTTTCTTCTGAAAGCAAATAAAAGCCCATTTTAACCCCTGACCAAATTTCCAAGTAGTGCAAATAGTCCCTATGAATGAATTACCCAATATATTCTACCATAGACAAGGGGAGGAAGATACCTACTGTCAGGATTGACAATTATTCCCCTCTGAAACCCCAGGCTCAAGAGCAGGAATCAAACCCAGAACCTGGATCCCCCGGGCTGCCAGGCCTATGGACTGCAGGACCGCCTGCCCGCATTTTTCTGGGATTGAGCCCCCATGAGCTGACACTGAAGATGATGGCCCATGTAGTGAAACAGACCACAATGAGGAAATTATTACACCAAGTGGAATGCCAATCACAGCACCTAATGAAGGTGCCAAAGCGGCAACCATTAGCTTCATGAGTTTGAAGTCTGCACCAGCAACCAATCAAGAGCCAACCCAAGGAAGAGGCACGGGCCCGCAACCCAGCCCCATGACCACAACACTAGAGCAAGATAATCAGGTAGCCAAATTGGGAGTCTTGACCAATGAAAGAACTCCCGGGCCAAGTACCATTTTGCTGCCTTTAGACTCAAGTACCCAGTTCCCCCAGGCCTGCCTTTCCCAATGCCCTGATGAACCCCCCATGAAAAATGTTAAGTTTAGAGGTGGGGTGCTATATAGACCCAAGAACCTTGCGCTCCAAACTTATTGCCATTTGAATAAAGGTTATGTTACTTTGGCTTATACAGCTTTTGCCATATTTTGTATTTGCCGTCTATCAATTCAGTTCAAGATCTCCTGGCCCTCCTGCACCACTGCCTGCAGTTTTCTGCCCACCTGGTGCACTCTTTGGGCCCGTTAATTTCACTGATTATCCCTTGAAGCCAAAATACAAGGACTATACATCAGAGAAGATTCTTGAACTTGACCTGCTAGCCCGCATCCAATCTGCTATTAGATACAACTGCCAAGGCCCGTGGATATTCTCTACACCAAAACTATTTAGAGGAAAATTCAATTATCTCTCAGCCTACAATATCTATATGGAACCGCCTGTAACACCCAAACCAATGCCAGACTCTTCACCCAACCTTCCAACCAACCATACCAGCAAGATTTTCAGTATAGTGTACATCACCCTCACAGGAGTGATGGACATCATCATACCAGACGCTGGCCCATGGTTGTGGGTGGGAAAGTCTGCTTCCTACTTTCTAAAGCTAGCTCCTCTCTTGTGGTGGGCATTGCCTGCAAAAAACCTGGCCTGAGTTACCCCTGAAAACAACGGGCCAGCCGCCCAAGACTGGATCCCTGACACCTACTGCCAAAGCTGTTGAAGGTTTGCCACTAGTAAAAATTTCCGGGAGGAGTGGGAAAGATTAACTAGACACCTTGAGATGACAGATAGGGGGAGGGAATTTATTAGGAATGATTTTACTAGGTTGTTAAAGGATTGGTACAGGCCCACAAAGGGTCTAGCACCAGTTCAAGTACAAGTATATGGTGGGGATGCCCGCCTAGTCATAGTAAAAGTATTGTAAGAGTTTGCAGTAGTATAAGCCAAGTACAAACTTCAAGCTAGACACTTACCTCTTCTAGGGAATGAAAACCTCTTCCAGCTGGTCCCTGGCTATAAACTAGGTCACACAATGGGGACTGGTGAACAGGAACCCCACAAGTGCTCAACAGAAATCTAACTTGCAGCAAAAAGATTTCTGAAAGATCCTTCAACTTTACAGTCAACCTCTTATTTATAACGCCTTGTTCCTAACGTTTCCACTTTCAGAATGGCTTTCTTTACAAGCTTAAAATAGCAGCGCTCACTTTCTCTTATAATAAAATATCCTTACACAATTACTTTTTAAAAAGCAAAAAATATTTATTCACTGCTTTTATAATCATAATTTAAGGTTTTAGATTCTAAATAATCATATTCATCAGCAACCAGCCTTTAACTCATCCAATGATTGTAACATTCAAAACTTCATCATTTATGAAGTTTCACTGCAATCCAAATAGGAAATCAATTTTCCCTGCTCAAGTCAATTGAAGTGTTAACACTTTGAAAGTCAAAGCATTAAATGATTCCCTGTTCTAGCATCAGTCTCCCATGAGTTCAACCTCAAACAATTTAAATAGTAAAATAGCATCTAAAGTTTTTCCTTGAAATTTTTCAACACTTTTCCCAGATCTTTACCCTCATAGTAAAAACAAGAAAAAAGTCCCACCAATGTGGCTTTTTATTCTTCTCCCATAGCAAAACACTTTCATCTACTACAGAATATCACTAAAGAAGCCTCTCACCTGCAATTCCTCAACATTTTCCCTTGATTTTGCCACTGCAGCAAAATAAAGACAAAATTTCTCCTTTTTCTTCATCAGCAAGTTGCTTTAGAGAAATTTTGGACTCTTTTTCTAAAACTTCTTCAAAACTGTTCCAAAATTAACCTAATAGCCTAGCACCAAGAATAGCTATTAAGCATGCCTTTGAACTCCTATCAGTGACCTACACCTAGGAATATCCCTCTAACATCCACATAAGTGAGACCACTTAGACTATGGGTTCTGAGTCTCCTAAAGTACATTCTACTCAGAAAAACCCTCATCAGTGGCCTCCACCTAGTTTATCAGAAGCATGCATACCTCATGAACAACTGTTTTTACTCATCAAAGTGGTTAATTTTGAGCTTTCAGGTGCAAATTAACCAACTAAATTTCACAGATATCTCTAAGTCATTAAGTTTTGTAGCTGTATCTCTGGACAGCCACCTTAAAGATGGTTTTGAGCCATTCATTCTTGAACAATAGCAGTAAGACCTCCTTAAAGCTACTCATAAGTCATAGACAGAGAAACCTCCCCCCTTCCTGGGAAAAGTAACTCGGCTTCATTATCATTCAGCTGATCTAAGGATGTGTATACCCCTTGGTATAACCATCCCAGAACACCACTTCTATCCTTCTAAAGTACTAGCAAGGGACCACCTTGCTAACACCCAAGGTATAGACAACAACTTAAAATCACCAAGGCTAGACATATCAATAAATCAATCAACACCCACCTTTACCAGGAAAAAAATATTTGTTTAGCAAAAACAAGCCCTTGCATGCAAATCAGCTCTTAATGTAGATAATAACAGCATACTTTATAATGTGTTCCTTGAACACCCCATCCATGAAGATAGAAAAGATGCTAGAGGTATTGATCATGCCAAAGCTTAGCACTGCAAATCTAAAGAGTCCAAGCTTGGTTCTTAAATCTGGTTTGGAATGTCTTCAGGGTTGACTCAGCTTTGATGGTATCCTGCAGCCAGGTCAATAACAGTGAAGAACTGTGAGCCTCCAATAGTGACAGATAGGTCATCAATAGAGAAAGGATATTGTAAAGAACCAACAATTGGGGGAGTATTCTAGCTAGGTAAGAGACCAAGTTGGCAACTTGGAAACCTGTGAGCGCTGTCACAATTGGATAGACTGTCATCATCCATCAAAAGACCTTTGTGTGTATGCTATATTGTCCAAAATTACCAGCAAAATATGTGAGTATGTAGTATATACAGGTGCATATAGCTAAAGACTGAGTGGAGTGGGGCAAAACCAGAATGAGCCAGGAGTACTGATCAGAGGAGTTGAGCTGCCACGGCTCCTTTTAAAAGTACTTGCCAGATGGATTGTTGAATGGCCCATGCGGTTGATTTTGTTGGTGGCCCCCATTCCCTAGGCATGCTATGAGGACAGCTGAGAAGATAATATGGTTCATCTTCTGATCCTGGGGAAGGGCAGACAAAGCTTAGTGTCTTTAACTTTCTTGTGGGGTAAAGTTCTGATTGATTTATGTGATACTATTGAGGTGTAATTTCACTCAATGATAGCACAAACTACCATCAAGTGATTGAGCTTTATTATATACTATCATCCTTGATGGGGTATGAATAGTGCAAAACAATGGACAGGGAAACCCAAACACTTGGTGTTTTCTATAATTCCCTTTTGGGAGGGGAATTGAAAAGGATGTGCAGGCAATAGATTGTTACTTTCTGGCTTGCATTAGTTTGGTGCCTTATTGGATGCTTTCATGCAACCAAATTCAACTTCTGCAGTTAATGCATGAATTGTTGTACTGGGCAGCCTGTCAACCCCTTTCAAATTTGGGAAGCAGTTCCCCCTCTTTTTGGGTTTGGGGAAATTGCCTTTTTGGGATTCCTGATCTGGAAATTTCCCCATCCAGAAGAGGTAGACAGTCCTGATATGGGGGGTGCGCTGTCCCCCGCTTAGTGGCTGGTGGGAGCAGGCGGCTGCGCGGCCTGCAGCCAGGCTATAAAAGCCAAACTTCAATTCAAAATATTTTTTTATTTCTTTTTTATGCTCCTCCTGTTTTGCAGCAGCTTCCTCAATTAAGAGAAACTGCTGCCATTTTTTGCTTTGACCTGTGGGACCCACTGTGGCCACAATGTTGTTTTCTAAAGGGTTGATGTCAGGAATTTTCCTGACAGATATACATCTTATCAAGTAAAACCTGATAGAGTGCTCATTAATTAATTAAAAGTAAAATATCACTGTATTTCTTGGATACAAGGGAGACTGCTGCTCCAAATGAAGGCTTAGAAGGCCTTATGGAAGCTTTTGCCAGGGCCTCATTAAATATTGTTTTAGTGTGTTGGCTCCTTGCAATTTAAAAATGTAGATGCATCTTGCCTTGGGCACTCTCCCCCTGGGGAAAACTTTGTGTTGGATGCCTCTGTCAAAGGGTGATCCCAGCAGTTTCTCTTAAAAGACATAGGAGAACTCTTGGGCCAGCTTTCAACATACAGATCTTGATCTTGGTAGGATTCCATATTATTGAAGTGAATGCTATCATAGGTAAAGGTGTTCCAGTTGTTCTTGTTATCTACCTTTTCCTCTTCAGGTTTTGTGATTTCAAAAATATGCTATCTCTAATGAGAGTTTCAAGGTGTCCAGGGTAGATATAGTGATGAACTTTGCCTTGTTGGATGATGAGTGTAGAACTTTCCCAATCAATGTGTGGCTTTGTTTCCCTCATTAAGTTGAGTCATAAACTTATTCCTGTGAGGTTTAGATATGATGGGCCATCAAGGGGGTTTGGACACCTTTTATTTGTGCTCTAAATGGTTGGCTTATCTTGTGAATGATAAAATATTGCTATCTGCTACTATTATCTATTTCTTTATTAAACTTGAAGGTAGTTGACTTTATAAGGTTGGAAAATTTATTGTCAATAAGGGGCCAATCTACTCCAGTATAAATAATGCCTTGCCTTGATTTTGTTGAGAACATAAAGGATAAGTGAGAAGTTTATTTCCAGTTTGGGAAAAAAGTACAGGATTGATGAAGGGTACTTGGATCATGATAATTGAGTCCACATCTTGGTCCCTGTACAAGTCTTATAAAGGGGGGAGCACAGCTCTCCTATGCACCCCCTGAGCCTTTCCCTCCTTGGGTGCATTATCATTACTCATCTGGTTCACCTGAGTTGTACAATTTCTGCCTTACAAGGTGGGTAGGACACATCATTTCAAAAATGCCATCTCAAAATATGCCATCTCAAATTTCTGCTATCACAATTTACTAGTAAAAATGCCATTTTGATTTACGGCATTTTGACTAAGAAAAAACAGTTTTAAAATTTTAGATTTTTTGAACTCCAAAAATTACCCAAAAAATTCCCAAAAATAAAAATTCAAAAAACATTTCTAGGCTTAAAAAATCCTCAGAATTCCAAATCTGCAATAAAAAATGGGGTTGATTAGTAGTAACATAGTTGCGTAAAACCCAAAAGTTAAAATAATCCCTAAAACAACTATTTTAATCTATTTTAACTACAAACTATACTTTAAAATAAGCATACAATTGTACAAAATACTAAATAAAACTAAAATAATGATAAAATTAAAGGAAATAAGAGAGCAAATAAAGGAGTGTTTAATGTAAATAGGCTCAAACATTGGTAGAAAGAGCAACCGAGATAGCTTGGAGATGCT
Source organism: Entomophthora muscae (assembly GCA_014839935.2). Classification (NCBI taxonomy): domain Eukaryota; kingdom Fungi; phylum Entomophthoromycota; class Entomophthoromycetes; order Entomophthorales; family Entomophthoraceae; genus Entomophthora; species Entomophthora muscae. The sequence continues at coordinate 32,399 of QTSX02007435.1, read as the reverse complement.
CAAGCTTGCTATCCTTGAGATAGTAGGTGTCGTAAAATATGCAGCCTGGGTGCTGATCTCTACAAATAGTTAGTCTACTATTTCTTTATCTTAATACTATACCTGTTGTGGTATAGTGATAGCCTGGGTAAGGACAGAAGAATATAAGAAGATAATAAGATAAAAAACTGGTGTTTATTTAGATAGTATTGCACTTATATAGTGTGAGGCAGGGAAATTACCACCAGGGGCAGGGAGGCACAGACAGAAGGACTTTTCTAATGGAGGAGAGTGGATTGGCAAAGCTAAAAGTCCACTGCAAGAGAACAACTGCTTCCACGCAGCTTTCCTTAAGGAGGTAGATATAAATAACTTTGTTGTTCTATTTATAATTGCAGAAGTAAAGCCTGTGCCTTGTGCGCATTTGAAAGGCAAATTGAACACCTGTTTTAGAGGCGTTTTAAACGTCTTTATCCCTAGTAAAATCAGGATGCAATAGCGCAATTGCGTGACTGTTCTGTTGCTCAATTCCTAGATAGACAACTTAATGTCTAATCCATTTAATCTGCGACAGTAGGCAAGGACCACCTTGCTGATTTCAGTATACTTTTTCACCACTTTGGTCATCTTGGGGGGATCACCCTTGGTCTTCATGCCAGTCTTGAAGAGGCAGGCAGAGATGGCTTGTTGGGTTTTGGGGTGGACCATGATCTTATTGAACTTTGGCTTCTGGACCCTGACTCTTGTGGCAAACTGGCTATGCCACCCTTCAAGGGAAGAGGTGGTCTTGATCAACCCGTCTTTGACCTGCTTATAGCAGTTCCAGGTGATTGAGTCACCGCCTTTTCTAATGCGGTGTGCTCCTTGGAAGATGCCAACCCATTGAGTCTCAAAATACTCAATAAAGGGCCAAAGGCTGTCTGGTTGGTCTGGATATAGGGATGTTGGAGGAGGGCATCATAAAAGGCATTGGTCTCCTCCTTTTGCACAAGGGCAAGGGCAGCAAAGCAATTAAAAACTTCCTTTTTTCTTCTTTGGTGCCTTCAGTGTAGACCAGCTCATGGAGGTCAGAGCACTTTTGGAGGCGGCAGCAGAGTGCCTGCCTAAAGTGGAAGTAGCATCCCTGAGGGGAGCTCTTAAAGACACAAATAAAGGCATTTGCCTGAGCCTGTTTGAAATCCACTACCAGATATTTGTGGTAGGGAAGGCTTTTAGGCTTTTTCTTGGTTGGGGTGGGAGCATCTTCTTCTTGGGAGATGGATTTTTTTTACGCCCTCTAGTCTCCTTGGGCTCCTCTTCAATTGTTGGGAGGATTTCATCCAGTTTTGCCTTTAAAATTGTGAGTGCCCGGACATAGGTTTCCTGCTTCTTATTTGGGAGGAAAAAGAAGACCAGGGGAAGAACCAGATTTCCAACCTGCCCATGGATATTCCAAAGCTGGCTAAAGAGCTTTGGGCAGGTGAAGAAAGTGCCATCTGCAAGCCAGGTCTTGCAATTGAGGAGGTTGCACAGATCCTGGAGTGTTGCAAAGCAGATGATACACTCTGGAGCATGTTGACCATCATCATGGAGGAGGAATATCTCTTCATGCTGTGAAAGCTTCTGCTCCTCAGTAATGATCAATTGATCAATGGAGCTTGCACTGATGCCTTCAGTGCTCAGAGCATATCTTTGATCAGTAAAATATCTCTGTAGTTTTGAGGCGCCACCAACAGTTGCTAGTTGGGTATCATTTAAATTGAGGAACACATTGTTGACAACCTCAGTTGCAGTTTGATTCTTTGTGGTTGGGATCACCTGGCAAATAAACCAGCAGATAAGTTGATAGAGAGGGTCAAAAGGCTTGGCGCAGTCATGGTTAACAGTAAGGGCCTTAAATCTGGTGAACCCATAAGTTGTGAGCCTTGCTGGGCAGCCAACGTTATCACATTTGAAGTGATATTGGTGGATGGGCTTCTTTTTGTCATTACAGCTGAAGCTGTAGCCCTTGTAGACAAAACCGGCTCCCCCTTTCTTTGTCATAATTGGATAGCTGATAGGGTATGTTGTTGGCACAGAAAAGGTACCATTTTGGTTGCATATATTGTGGATAGAGTTAAGATCCCAGAGCTTAATTGGATCATCTGCAGGAGCACCAGGCTCAGGCTCCTGAGCCTCTTCACCCTCAGGCTCTGAAGTGGGGTCAGAATGGCAATTGAAGTTAAACAACTTCTCTTGAGGATCAGATAAGGAGTAAACAAATGGAGAATGGGGAGGGGTAGGACTGTTTCCCTCTTGTTCAGGTGACAGAGTTGGGGTCTTGGGGGGAACTTTGGCCTTAGAAGGCTGCTTCTTTGGGGTTGTCTTGGCCTTTTTGGCCTTGGGCGGAGTGATTTTGGACTTTGAGGCCTTGGGCGCAGCTTTGGCAGTTGACTTGGGAGGCATCTAAAAGTGAATTAGTAACAAAATATGAGCAATTTGGGGGTTGTTTTTAAAGAAAAAATGAGAATGTTTTTAATATAAAAGTATCAATTTTTTTACATAGAATTGAAGAGAGGATCAAAAAATATATACTATTAAAAATTCAATGTTTTTTATTTTGTAAAAATAATTTTTTTATTAGTAACGCAAGTAGGCAAAACTTTGAGTTTTGACTGAGAACTTGCTCTCAAGACGGCGTTTTCAAAGTGACGTAATTGAGTTGCTGTAGCTCAAAAACATAGTGTTTTTGACCATTTTTATATTAAATTAACAAATCTACAGTGGAGCTACCTCAACTAGGCCAAAGAGTAAAACTTGCATTTCTCAAAAACTAGCTTATACAACTGGGGTTAAAAAAGTACCCAGCTGTTTAGAGGAGATCAATAAATATATATTTGCAAATTTTCATATGTTTTCTTACATTTTTTGCTTAAGTGGTTTTAGACGTGAAACTATACGGTAGGACACGCCATTTCAAAAACAGCATCTCAAAAAACGCCATCTCAAATTTAATTTGAGATGACAATTTTTGTGTTAGTGATTTTGAATCACAAAAAAATAAAATAAACAATAAAATAGTTAAAATTTACATATACCTTTATAATGCAGCATCTCAAATTTACGCCATCTCAATTCCGTCACTTTGAGTCAGATTAATTAAATCTTATTTTGCTAACTTTATTTACATATGAAATCACTTAGTGTGGGGCGTGTTTAAGCCATCTCAACTTTAAGTCATTTTGAATCACGCTATTTATCTTTAACTAAAATAAGCTTATACCCAAACTAAAATAAAGCCTATGGTATAGTGCCAGAAGATGTTCCTATAGTATTTATCTAAGACACTTATAATGAGAACAACCTAAATAGACACCACTATGATAGTCCTTCTAGTGATTGTCATTGCTGGGTAAAAAAACCAGTTTTGTTATATGTAATTTATAACTTTATTGTACATGGATACATTGATAAGGGTTTTCTTAATAAAATATTTTAATAGTGATTTTAATATGGAAGGGGGTGATTACGCCATTTCAATTTATATCACTTCAAATTCCACTGAGTTTCATATCACCCAATTGATTTGATGCACACAATGGATAGGGGAAAATAAGGGGAAAATACCTATGACGCCAGGCTACGCTATATCAATTCCCTCACCACAATTCTTGCTTTCCACTTTTCAAAAGTATAGGTTCACGTCTAAAACCACTTAAGCAAAAAATGTAAGAAAACATATGAAAATTTGCAAATATATATTTATTGATCTCCTCTAAACAGCTGGGTACTTTTTTAACCCCAGTTGTATAAGCTAGTTTTTGAGAAATGCAAGTTTTACTCTTTGGCCTGGTTGAGGTAGCTCCACTGTAGATTTGTTAATTTAATATAAAAATGGTCAAAAACACTATGTTTTTGAGCTACAGCAACTCAATTACGTCACTTTGAAAACGCCGTCTTGAGAGCAAGTTCTCAGTCAAAACTCAAAGTTTTGCCTACTTGCGTTACTAATAAAAAAATTATTTTTACAAAATAAAAAACATTGAATTTTTAATAGTATATATTTTTTGATCCTCTCTTCAATTCTATGTAAAAAAATTGATACTTTTATATTAAAAACATTCTCATTTTTTCTTTAAAAACAACCCCCAAATTGCTCATATTTTGTTACTAATTCACTTTTAGATGCCTCCCAAGTCAACTGCCAAAGCTGCGCCCAAGGCCTCAAAGTCCAAAATCACTCCGCCCAAGGCCAAAAAGGCCAAGACAACCCCAAAGAAGCAGCCTTCTAAGGCCAAAGTTCCCCCCAAGACCCCAACTCTGTCACCTGAACAAGAGGGAAACAGTCCTACCCCTCCCCATTCTCCATTTGTTTACTCCTTATCTGATCCTCAAGAGAAGTTGTTTAACTTCAATTGCCATTCTGACCCCACTTCAGAGCCTGAGGGTGAAGAGGCTCAGGAGCCTGAGCCTGGTGCTCCTGCAGATGATCCAATTAAGCTCTGGGATCTTAACTCTATCCACAATATATGCAACCAAAATGGTACCTTTTCTGTGCCAACAACATACCCTATCAGCTATCCAATTATGACAAAGAAAGGGGGAGCCGGTTTTGTCTACAAGGGCTACAGCTTCAGCTGTAATGACAAAAAGAAGCCCATCCACCAATATCACTTCAAATGTGATAACGTTGGCTGCCCAGCAAGGCTCACAACTTATGGGTTCACCAGATTTAAGGCCCTTACTGTTAACCATGACTGCGCCAAGCCTTTTGACCCTCTCTATCAACTTATCTGCTGGTTTATTTGCCAGGTGATCCCAACCACAAAGAATCAAACTGCAACTGAGGTTGTCAACAATGTGTTCCTCAATTTAAATGATACCCAACTAGCAACTGTTGGTGGCGCCTCAAAACTACAGAGATATTTTACTGATCAAAGATATGCTCTGAGCACTGAAGGCATCAGTGCAAGCTCCATTGATCAATTGATCATTACTGAGGAGCAGAAGCTTTCACAGCATGAAGAGATATTCCTCCTCCATGATGATGGTCAACATGCTCCAGAGTGTATCATCTGCTTTGCAACACTCCAGGATCTGTGCAACCTCCTCAATTGCAAGACCTGGCTTGCAGATGGCACTTTCTTCACCTGCCCAAAGCTCTTTAGCCAGCTTTGGAATATCCATGGGCAGGTTGGAAATCTGGTTCTTCCCCTGGTCTTCTTTTTCCTCCCAAATAAGAAGCAGGAAACCTATGTCCGGGCACTCACAATTTTAAAGGCAAAACTGGATGAAATCCTCCCAACAATTGAAGAGGAGCCCAAGGAGACTAGAGGGCGTAAAAAAATCCATCTCCCAAGAAGAAGATGCTCCCACCCCAACCAAGAAAAAGCCTAAAAGCCTTCCCTACCACAAATATCTGGTAGTGGATTTCAAACAGGCTCAGGCAAATGCCTTTATTTGTGTCTTTAAGAGCTCCCCTCAGGGATGCTACTTCCACTTTAGGCAGGCACTCTGCTGCCGCCTCCAAAAGTGCTCTGACCTCCATGAGCTGGTCTACACTGAAGGCACCAAAGAAGAAAAAAGGAAGTTTTTAATTGCTTTGCTGCCCTTGCCCTTGTGCAAAAGGAGGAGACCAATGCCTTTTATGATGCCCTCCTCCAACATCCCTATATCCAGACCAACCAGACAGCCTTTGGCCCTTTATTGAGTATTTTGAGACTCAATGGGTTGGCATCTTCCAAGGAGCACACCGCATTAGAAAAGGCGGTGACTCAATCACCTGGAACTGCTATAAGCAGGTCAAAGACGGGTTGATCAAGACCACCTCTTCCCTTGAAGGGTGGCATAGCCAGTTTGCCACAAGAGTCAGGGTCCAGAAGCCAAAGTTCAATAAGATCATGGTCCACCCCAAAACCCAACAAGCCATCTCTGCCTGCCTCTTCAAGACTGGCATGAAGACCAAGGGTGATCCCCCCAAGATGACCAAAGTGGTGAAAAAGTATACTGAAATCAGCAAGGTGGTCCTTGCCTACTGTCGCAGATTAAATGGATTAGACATTAAGTTGTCTATCTAGGAATTGAGCAACAGAACAGTCACGCAATTGCGCTATTGCATCCTGATTTTACTAGGGATAAAGACGTTTAAAACGCCTCTAAAACAGGTGTTCAATTTGCCTTTCAAATGCGCACAAGGCACAGGCTTTACTTCTGCAATTATAAATAGAACAACAAAGTTATTTATATCTACCTCCTTAAGGAAAGCTGCGTGGAAGCAGTTGTTCTCTTGCAGTGGACTTTTAGCTTTGCCAATCCACTCTCCTCCATTAGAAAAGTCCTTCTGTCTGTGCCTCCCTGCCCCTGGTGGTAATTTCCCTGCCTCACACTATATAAGTGCAATACTATCTAAATAAACACCAGTTTTTTATCTTATTATCTTCTTATATTCTTCTGTCCTTACCCAGGCTATCACTATACCACAACAGGTATAGTATTAAGATAAAGAAATAGTAGACTAACTATTTGTAGAGATCAGCACCCAGGCTGCATATTTTACGACACCTACTATCTCAAGGATAGCAAGCTTGAGCATCTCCAAGCTATCTCGGTTGCTCTTTCTACCAATGTTTGAGCCTATTTACATTAAACACTCCTTTATTTGCTCTCTTATTTCCTTTAATTTTATCATTATTTTAGTTTTATTTAGTATTTTGTACAATTGTATGCTTATTTTAAAGTATAGTTTGTAGTTAAAATAGATTAAAATAGTTGTTTTAGGGATTATTTTAACTTTTGGGTTTTACGCAACTATGTTACTACTAATCAACCCCATTTTTTATTGCAGATTTGGAATTCTGAGGATTTTTTAAGCCTAGAAATGTTTTTTGAATTTTTATTTTTGGGAATTTTTTGGGTAATTTTTGGAGTTCAAAAAATCTAAAATTTTAAAACTGTTTTTTCTTAGTCAAAATGCCGTAAATCAAAATGGCATTTTTACTAGTAAATTGTGATAGCAGAAATTTGAGATGGCATATTTTGAGATGGCATTTTTGAAATGATGTGTCCTACCCACCTTGTAAGGCAGAAATTGTACAACTCAGGTGAACCAGATGAGTAATGATAATGCACCCAAGGAGGGAAAGGCTCAGGGGGTGCATAGGAGAGCTGTGCTCCCCCCTTTATAAGACTTGTACAGGGACCAAGATGTGGACTCAATTATCATGATCCAAGTACCCTTCATCAATCCTGTACTTTTTTCCCAAACTGGAAATAAACTTCTCACTTATCCTTTATGTTCTCAACAAAATCAAGGCAAGGCATTATTTATACTGGAGTAGATTGGCCCCTTATTGACAATAAATTTTCCAACCTTATAAAGTCAACTACCTTCAAGTTTAATAAAGAAATAGATAATAGTAGCAGATAGCAATATTTTATCATTCACAAGATAAGCCAACCATTTAGAGCACAAATAAAAGGTGTCCAAACCCCCTTGATGGCCCATCATATCTAAACCTCACAGGAATAAGTTTATGACTCAACTTAATGAGGGAAACAAAGCCACACATTGATTGGGAAAGTTCTACACTCATCATCCAACAAGGCAAAGTTCATCACTATATCTACCCTGGACACCTTGAAACTCTCATTAGAGATAGCATATTTTTGAAATCACAAAACCTGAAGAGGAAAAGGTAGATAACAAGAACAACTGGAACACCTTTACCTATGATAGCATTCACTTCAATAATATGGAATCCTACCAAGATCAAGATCTGTATGTTGAAAGCTGGCCCAAGAGTTCTCCTATGTCTTTTAAGAGAAACTGCTGGGATCACCCTTTGACAGAGGCATCCAACACAAAGTTTTCCCCAGGGGGAGAGTGCCCAAGGCAAGATGCATCTACATTTTTAAATTGCAAGGAGCCAACACACTAAAACAATATTTAATGAGGCCCTGGCAAAAGCTTCCATAAGGCCTTCTAAGCCTTCATTTGGAGCAGCAGTCTCCCTTGTATCCAAGAAATACAGTGATATTTTACTTTTAATTAATTAATGAGCACTCTATCAGGTTTTACTTGATAAGATGTATATCTGTCAGGAAAATTCCTGACATCAACCCTTTAGAAAACAACATTGTGGCCACAGTGGGTCCCACAGGTCAAAGCAAAAAATGGCAGCAGTTTCTCTTAATTGAGGAAGCTGCTGCAAAACAGGAGGAGCATAAAAAAGAAATAAAAAAATATTTTGAATTGAAGTTTGGCTTTTATAGCCTGGCTGCAGGCCGCGCAGCCGCCTGCTCCCACCAGCCACTAAGCGGGGGACAGCGCACCCCCCATATCAGGACTGTCCACCTCTTCTGGATGGGGAAATTTCCAGATCAGGAATCCCAAAAAGGCAATTTCCCCAAACCCAAAAAGAGGGGGAACTGCTTCCCAAATTTGAAAGGGGTTGACAGGCTGCCCAGTACAACAATTCATGCATTAACTGCAGAAGTTGAATTTGGTTGCATGAAAGCATCCAATAAGGCACCAAACTAATGCAAGCCAGAAAGTAACAATCTATTGCCTGCACATCCTTTTCAATTCCCCTCCCAAAAGGGAATTATAGAAAACACCAAGTGTTTGGGTTTCCCTGTCCATTGTTTTGCACTATTCATACCCCATCAAGGATGATAGTATATAATAAAGCTCAATCACTTGATGGTAGTTTGTGCTATCATTGAGTGAAATTACACCTCAATAGTATCACATAAATCAATCAGAACTTTACCCCACAAGAAAGTTAAAGACACTAAGCTTTGTCTGCCCTTCCCCAGGATCAGAAGATGAACCATATTATCTTCTCAGCTGTCCTCATAGCATGCCTAGGGAATGGGGGCCACCAACAAAATCAACCGCATGGGCCATTCAACAATCCATCTGGCAAGTACTTTTAAAAGGAGCCGTGGCAGCTCAACTCCTCTGATCAGTACTCCTGGCTCATTCTGGTTTTGCCCCACTCCACTCAGTCTTTAGCTATATGCACCTGTATATACTACATACTCACATATTTTGCTGGTAATTTTGGACAATATAGCATACACACAAAGGTCTTTTGATGGATGATGACAGTCTATCCAATTGTGACAGCGCTCACAGGTTTCCAAGTTGCCAACTTGGTCTCTTACCTAGCTAGAATACTCCCCCAATTGTTGGTTCTTTACAATATCCTTTCTCTATTGATGACCTATCTGTCACTATTGGAGGCTCACAGTTCTTCACTGTTATTGACCTGGCTGCAGGATACCATCAAAGCTGAGTCAACCCTGAAGACATTCCAAACCAGATTTAAGAACCAAGCTTGGACTCTTTAGATTTGCAGTGCTAAGCTTTGGCATGATCAATACCTCTAGCATCTTTTCTATCTTCATGGATGGGGTGTTCAAGGAACACATTATAAAGTATGCTGTTATTATCTACATTAAGAGCTGATTTGCATGCAAGGGCTTGTTTTTGCTAAACAAATATTTTTTTCCTGGTAAAGGTGGGTGTTGATTGATTTATTGATATGTCTAGCCTTGGTGATTTTAAGTTGTTGTCTATACCTTGGGTGTTAGCAAGGTGGTCCCTTGCTAGTACTTTAGAAGGATAGAAGTGGTGTTCTGGGATGGTTATACCAAGGGGTATACACATCCTTAGATCAGCTGAATGATAATGAAGCCGAGTTACTTTTCCCAGGAAGGGGGGAGGTTTCTCTGTCTATGACTTATGAGTAGCTTTAAGGAGGTCTTACTGCTATTGTTCAAGAATGAATGGCTCAAAACCATCTTTAAGGTGGCTGTCCAGAGATACAGCTACAAAACTTAATGACTTAGAGATATCTGTGAAATTTAGTTGGTTAATTTGCACCTGAAAGCTCAAAATTAACCACTTTGATGAGTAAAAACAGTTGTTCATGAGGTATGCATGCTTCTGATAAACTAGGTGGAGGCCACTGATGAGGGTTTTTCTGAGTAGAATGTACTTTAGGAGACTCAGAACCCATAGTCTAAGTGGTCTCACTTATGTGGATGTTAGAGGGATATTCCTAGGTGTAGGTCACTGATAGGAGTTCAAAGGCATGCTTAATAGCTATTCTTGGTGCTAGGCTATTAGGTTAATTTTGGAACAGTTTTGAAGAAGTTTTAGAAAAAGAGTCCAAAATTTCTCTAAAGCAACTTGCTGATGAAGAAAAAGGAGAAATTTTGTCTTTATTTTGCTGCAGTGGCAAAATCAAGGGAAAATGTTGAGGAATTGCAGGTGAGAGGCTTCTTTAGTGATATTCTGTAGTAGATGAAAGTGTTTTGCTATGGGAGAAGAATAAAAAGCCACATTGGTGGGACTTTTTTCTTGTTTTTACTATGAGGGTAAAGATCTGGGAAAAGTGTTGAAAAATTTCAAGGAAAAACTTTAGATGCTATTTTACTATTTAAATTGTTTGAGGTTGAACTCATGGGAGACTGATGCTAGAACAGGGAATCATTTAATGCTTTGACTTTCAAAGTGTTAACACTTCAATTGACTTGAGCAGGGAAAATTGATTTCCTATTTGGATTGCAGTGAAACTTCATAAATGATGAAGTTTTGAATGTTACAATCATTGGATGAGTTAAAGGCTGGTTGCTGATGAATATGATTATTTAGAATCTAAAACCTTAAATTATGATTATAAAAGCAGTGAATAAATATTTTTTGCTTTTTAAAAAGTAATTGTGTAAGGATATTTTATTATAAGAGAAAGTGAGCGCTGCTATTTTAAGCTTGTAAAGAAAGCCATTCTGAAAGTGGAAACGTTAGGAACAAGGCGTTATAAATAAGAGGTTGACTGTAAAGTTGAAGGATCTTTCAGAAATCTTTTTGCTGCAAGTTAGATTTCTGTTGAGCACTTGTGGGGTTCCTGTTCACCAGTCCCCATTGTGTGACCTAGTTTATAGCCAGGGACCAGCTGGAAGAGGTTTTCATTCCCTAGAAGAGGTAAGTGTCTAGCTTGAAGTTTGTACTTGGCTTATACTACTGCAAACTCTTACAATACTTTTACTATGACTAGGCGGGCATCCCCACCATATACTTGTACTTGAACTGGTGCTAGACCCTTTGTGGGCCTGTACCAATCCTTTAACAACCTAGTAAAATCATTCCTAATAAATTCCCTCCCCTATCTGTCATCTCAAGGTGTCTAGTTAATCTTTCCCACTCCTCCCGGAAATTTTTACTAGTGGCAAACCTTCAACAGCTTTGGCAGTAGGTGTCAGGGATCCAGTCTTGGGCGGCTGGCCCGTTGTTTTCAGGGGTAACTCAGGCCAGGTTTTTTGCAGGCAATGCCCACCACAAGAGAGGAGCTAGCTTTAGAAAGTAGGAAGCAGACTTTCCCACCCACAACCATGGGCCAGCGTCTGGTATGATGATGTCCATCACTCCTGTGAGGGTGATGTACACTATACTGAAAATCTTGCTGGTATGGTTGGTTGGAAGGTTGGGTGAAGAGTCTGGCATTGGTTTGGGTGTTACAGGCGGTTCCATATAGATATTGTAGGCTGAGAGATAATTGAATTTTCCTCTAAATAGTTTTGGTGTAGAGAATATCCACGGGCCTTGGCAGTTGTATCTAATAGCAGATTGGATGCGGGCTAGCAGGTCAAGTTCAAGAATCTTCTCTGATGTATAGTCCTTGTATTTTGGCTTCAAGGGATAATCAGTGAAATTAACGGGCCCAAAGAGTGCACCAGGTGGGCAGAAAACTGCAGGCAGTGGTGCAGGAGGGCCAGGAGATCTTGAACTGAATTGATAGACGGCAAATACAAAATATGGCAAAAGCTGTATAAGCCAAAGTAACATAACCTTTATTCAAATGGCAATAAGTTTGGAGCGCAAGGTTCTTGGGTCTATATAGCACCCCACCTCTAAACTTAACATTTTTCATGGGGGGTTCATCAGGGCATTGGGAAAGGCAGGCCTGGGGGAACTGGGTACTTGAGTCTAAAGGCAGCAAAATGGTACTTGGCCCGGGAGTTCTTTCATTGGTCAAGACTCCCAATTTGGCTACCTGATTATCTTGCTCTAGTGTTGTGGTCATGGGGCTGGGTTGCGGGCCCGTGCCTCTTCCTTGGGTTGGCTCTTGATTGGTTGCTGGTGCAGACTTCAAACTCATGAAGCTAATGGTTGCCGCTTTGGCACCTTCATTAGGTGCTGTGATTGGCATTCCACTTGGTGTAATAATTTCCTCATTGTGGTCTGTTTCACTACATGGGCCATCATCTTCAGTGTCAGCTCATGGGGGCTCAATCCCAGAAAAATGCGGGCAGGCGGTCCTGCAGTCCATAGGCCTGGCAGCCCGGGGGGATCCAGGTTCTGGGTTTGATTCCTGCTCTTGAGCCTGGGGTTTCAGAGGGGAATAATTGTCAATCCTGACAGTAGGTATCTTCCTCCCCTTGTCTATGGTAGAATATATTGGGTAATTCATTCATAGGGACTATTTGCACTACTTGGAAATTTGGTCAGGGGTTAAAATGGGCTTTTATTTGCTTTCAGAAGAAAGATCCCCTTAGAAACCTTCTGGTATATGGCCCAGGGGTCTCAAAAACAATTGATATGTGCCAATACTTGGAGTCCTCCAACAATATCTTGGACTTCTTGTACTTGGTCTTGGGCTTCTTCACCTTAGTCTTGAGCTCATGCTCCTTTGTCTTGGGCTCCTTCTCCTTATTCTAGGCTCTAGCTTCTTTATACTGGTCTTCTGCACCTTTATCTTGGTCTCCAGCTCTCTGTGTAGGCTTAGTAGCCTTTGTTATCCACTGTTTCCAATCCCAGAAAAGCCTTATACTGATCCTGCTTTTATAACTCCTTGTTTCAGTCCCTGTTTCCTCTCAAATCTTTGGTTTTCCAGGCTTAAACTATCCAGTTTCTTCTGCTCTATAATATATTAAATTTTTTAACTTACTTTAGCCAATTAAAAACCAGCTTTTCCTGGTTCATTCCCTCATTTTTTAGGCTTAAACCTTTCAGTTCAAGCCCTTAAATTCTTGATCAAACAAGCTTTGAGATTCAGCCAACCATTTGCCTGGATTGAGCTTTTTGCTAAAATGTTTGCCCAAATGACTTGCTCTTGACCCTGGTTTGAACCCAGTGTTGTCTTGCTCTATATAAACACTTGCTTTGTGTTTTGGATGGTTTTGCTGTGATTCCTGTCATGTTTCTCTGGCCAAACTTGAGCTCTTCCAACTAAGTTTTACTTAGGGGATTTTTGAACCTTAATTTCTTCAATGTTTTTCTGTGTTTCTCTGTGTTTTCTTCCACATTTCAGCCATTCAAAACTGCCTGTTGCTTGCTTCTTGCTTTGCTTAATTATTTCAGCAAAACTCCAGCCTTTGCCCTTAGATTTTATCTGTTTTATTTCCGGCTACTCTGGCTTCTGCTTACTCAATCAATTCCTTATAAATTCATAGTCTATTCTCTGTGAACTATTTCCTATTTTCTCTTATTTCTTTATATGATATTTATCTAAATATTTTTATCACATCTTTTTGGCAGCTTACTTAATTCTTTTATCTGTCTCTTTCTTATCATTAATCCTATTTCCAGCAGTTCAAGTCTATCTTTTCTTTTCCTTCATCTACTTATGCTGGTCCTTCTTAACCAACTTCTAGTCCTTCAGCTAGTCCTCACTATGAACCACCTTAGTTTCATTTTCAGTCCCTGTTACCAATACCTCAGACTCAGGAAATAAGTCTAAAAGGATACTGGAGTTTGAATGGGCCCCTGAAAGTGACCTCCACTTGGGCCATTCAACCACAGACAATCCTCATGTCTGTGCAGTTGTTTTTACTCACTCAGGTGATTAAGTCTGAGCTTTCAGTTGCAAATTAACCAACTTTACTTCCCATAGACCTGTTTATTATCAAGTTCTGCAGCTGCTTCCCTAAGCAGCTACCCTGACAACGCCTCTGAGCATATCTATGCCCCTATGGTGGCTTCATGACCTCCCCAAAGCCTCCAAGAAAATAAAGACATGGACACCTTACCAGTCTGTTAGGTAAAGTTCTCACTTGCAGACCTCCTGCAAGTAGACAAGGGATTGTGAAGCTACCTCAGCTCCTCTCTTCCCTAACAGCTCTTAGGTATCTGCTAGGTTACATCACCTATTCCCCCTGGTAGCCAATGTTACCTACCAGGTTGAAGAGCCATCCCTACCCAGTAGTTCTTTGTTACCTACTGGGTTAAGACTTTATCCTCCCCTAGTAGCCAATGTCACTCAATAAGTTCAGACCTCTAAACCAGTACCCTAGTAGTCAATGTTACCTACTAGGCTGCTACATTACCCACCCCTAGAAGTCCTTTGTTATCTACTGGGTGGATAACTTACCCTCCTCTAGTAGACCATGTTATCTACTAGGCATTTACCTGTCCCAAAACCACTATACTTGGCCAACTTTCAGCAGATTCTTTATTGTGGCTAAATCAGCCCTCACCTGCACAACAGCTTCCATGTAGACTATCACAGCGCTTAATGTGTGTCTTTTCAGTATTGAAAATTTTCCTCCCCTCAAAACCTGGACCCAAGAGTTGGCTTCAAATCCTGTTCCTGATCACTTATGGGCTGCTAGCCTTAAGGACCAAGGGTCCAACTGCCCATGTTTTATTAGAATCAAGTCCCCTTGAGCTGAGGCTGCAACTTCCTTAAAGGACAGAGATACCAGAAAAAACTTGGAAGACACAGAGCCTGATGAAAGACAAGAAAAATGGCCTAATGGAGCAAAGAAATCCCTACCATTAGCTTCATGAGTTTGAACTCTACCCAAATGACTAATCAAGATACAACACTGGAGGAAAATGTAGACTTAAAAGCCGCCCCATGACTTTGGCTCAAGAACAGAAGGATCAAGAAAACTTTCCTGAAGATACAGCCAATGAGCAACTTCCTAGAAATATTGCCATTTTGATGCTTCAAATCTTAGGTGTCCTGACCACCTGACCTCATATTTCTTGGCCCTATCATGAACCCCCCATGGTAGATGTAAATTTTGGCAGTGGGGTATTATATAGAACCATGGACCCTGCACTAAGACTTTATTGCCATTTTTAATAAAAGGTTATGAGATATCGGTTTCCTCAATTATTGCCCTATTTTATCCTTGTTATTTACTAACTCAGTTCAAATTCTTCCTGCCCACCTGCCATTCTGCCTGCAGTTTATTGTCCACCAGGCGCTTCATTCTGTCTTTTTCACTTTACAGAGTACTTTTTTAAGCCTGAATACAAAGACAACACCTTTGAAAAGATAATAGAGCAGAAACCCTTGGCCCAAACAAAAGCATTGACTAGATAAAATAGACAAGGTCCTTTGAACGTAACTAAATCCTGACTATTCTGAGATAGATACAACTCCCTGTCTATGTACCAGTTGTATATGGAGCTGCCTATTACCCCTAAGCCAATACCTTTATCTGCTTTTTAACTTCCCCTAGATCACACAAACAAGCTGTTTTGAATAGTGTACATCACCCTCACTGGGGTGATTGACACTATAATTGCAGCTGCTGACCTGTGGTCCTGGGTGGGGAAATTGATGTCTTACTCTATTAAGTTAGCACCAATCTTGTAGTGGGCTCTGCCTGCAAAACCTGTGACCTGTGTGCACCCAGAAATCAACAGGCTGGCTGCCCAAGATTGGTTCCTTGATAATCTTAATTGTTAATTTATGGATGGTTTTGAATAACCAGATGTCTTCTGAAGCATTCAGAAGTCTTTTCTGGAGGAGTAGCTGGTCAAAAAGACTCCAGAACAGTGAAAATCAGAAGGTTTCTGAAGGGATTTTCCTTCTGTTAATAAAGATTATCTTGACCCCTATTCTCTACTTCTGTGAAAGATAACATACATAGTGATAGTGATTTTGAAGCTAATCAAGAGGATTAGAAGAGTCAGAACTTTATTCTGTTCATTCATAGAAAACCCTTGATTGATGAATTAGTAAAGCAGTGCACATAAGCTTGAGATCTGGGATATTGCTGTACCAAATATTATAATAAAAAAGGCCCCTAGATGATAAAACTGCTTTTGTAGACCATAAATTGCTATGAAATATATTTTCCCTAGTGATTGATTACCAATGATAATTGGGTGTTACAACTGAACCAATTAGAGTTCATTATTTGATTGGGGAAGACAACAGTCCAATAGAAAGGAAAGGAATGAATAGAATCAGATATTGTTTATTGTAGAATATTGTGATTAATATACTATATGGGGAAAGTCACAAGGCCGCAGGTGGTGGCATAGTGGCATGTTTCATGTAAGGTTTGGAGCCAAGAATAACTTGTGCAGGGATCAGCAGTTCAAATTGACAATTCACCTAATTAGGAGAAAGTACCTGCAGTTTGACCTTGCCGCCAGATGGGCTCATGCTGTTAGATACGTCAAGGGGCAACTCATTGAGTGCCCCCTGTGTATTATAAGATATGTTGGCAGGCAAGGATGGAAATTAGATTGCAACACCCCCCTTTCCCCCTGCTTGTTGTCAGGCACCAGGATCAGAGTTTGCGGGAGATCTGGGAAGGTCTGCATAAACACCTTTATGTGGGGATGGCGCAGCAGGGGCGTAAGCAATTGTGATCTAGTTTTTTGGTGTTTTCTTGGGCATCTTCAAGTTGATAGATGTGATTGTCATAAACTGCGGCTATCTTGAAGGGCCCCAGGTGGTTGGGTTCCAACTTGACCAAATTGGGGTTGAGGGCATAGACTGGGCCACCTACAGTTTACCTTTCCTTGAGGTGTTTTGTCCCTCTCTTAGTTTTCTTGTGTTTAATGTCTTGGGATTTGGCACACCACTGGCTCAGGGAGGGGGTAGTTGTCAGGGGAGGTTTCTGGAAACCTTGGATCATACTTTCCCTTGTTCTACCCCTGTCAAGCTGTCAGAGGTTCCAAAGGTCAAGGCGCTGGGGCTGAATCCAGTACCCCTGTTAATTCTTGCTTTTAAGATGAGTAGGAAGGAGGCAGGTTTTAGTCCAAACAGTAATGATGTGCTCCTTTGAGATCTTGGCAATCATTTGGACCAACAAACCATTTAGGTGCTCTACGCAACTATTGGACGTGGGGATGATAGGGAGTCATGACTACTTGTTGGAGGGCATTCTTGGCGCAGTACACCTTTATGACATGCCCTACAATCTAGGTCTACTATCTGTGATAAGAAGTTTGGGCCTCCCAAAGCAGGCCACAATTTCTTTGCCAATGAAGTAAGTGATAGTGGTGACAGTATGGTTGGTGGTTGCCCACACTACTGGCCAACAGGTGAAGTAGCCAGTGGCCGTAATAATGTACTTTTTGCCTAGTCTGTCTTTAGAGAGGGGTCCCACAATGTTGAGGGCCCACTGCACAAAGGGTTCCATGGCTTTGATGAGCAGGACAGACTTGGAAGGAGCAGATTTAGATGTGTTCTTTTTGCACAACACACATTTTTTGAGGAGTTACAAGATGTTTTGGTGCATATGGAGCCACTAAACTTTATGCTTCATGATTTTGAAGAGGTTACATCCTCTGATGTGACCCAAGGTGCGGTAGTAGTGTAGTATGATGTCTCCTTGTTGTGTGGTAGGAATATAAGGCGTCTTCTCACCTGTCTCTGTCTGGCAGCAGACGTTATCAGCGTCAGTGATGAACTGAATCTTGTTGTCTTTTAGCTTGGAAATAGTCACAGAGTTAAGGCCTTTGTAACAAGTGGCCTCAGAACGTAGGGAGAGCATGGGCCAGTCTGGTTCTAAGCCTTTGTCTCCTGTGATGGACACTACATACAGTCTGAAGAGGGTGTTGGCTGTGACAAGTTCTTTTTCAGGATTGTATGCAATTAGAAGCTGATAGAGGGACAGGCACTCAACCCAGCCTTCCTGGTGTTGCTTTAAGTGTGACTGTTTATTGAAGTACTGAAGAGACTTGTGATCTGTCAGAAAGCAAGGTAGAAAGGTGGCACCTTCCAGTTAACAGCACCATTTCTCAATGCAGTGCACAATTGCCGCTAACTCCTTGTAATGTATGGGGTAGTGTTGCTCTGAGTTGGTGAGCATCCTGGATTCATAAGCCATGGGGAGGAAGACATCTTTTTCAGTTTCCACCTTTAGCACGCCTCCTATGGCTCTTTCAGAGGCATCAGTCTCAAGTTTTTACTGGAGGTTCCAATTGGGGAACTGCAATACAGGTGCAGCTAAAAGACTTTGCTTCAAATTCTCAAAGGCTTGATCTCTGGCAGGTGTCCAGTGGAAGCGTTGTTTTGTGTTTAAGAGCTCAGTGAGGGGTACAATTAGTTCTCTGCAGTTGGGGATGAACTTTTGCACATAAGCAACTATGCCTAAGAAGGTACACCCCTGATCCACATCAGTGGGGGGTGGCATGCTTGTGATTGCCTTAATTTTGGAAGGGTTGGGCTTTATCCCTTGGGAAGAGATGATGTGCCCAAGGAACAAGAGCTCTGACCTGAGAAATTTGCATTTGGAAGGCTTGGCCTTCAGCTGGTTTTTACAAAAAGTGTTGAGGACAGCACAAAGGTGTTAAATATTGGTGGTTTGATCTTGACTGAAGACAATAATGTTGTCAAGGTACACAACAATACATTTTCCAATTAAATCTTCAAATGCTTTGTTCATCAACATTGCAAAGGTAAAAGGAGTGTTGGTCATTCCAAAGTTCATGACAATACTCAAAAAACCTGTAGTGTGTACAGAAGGCAGTTTTTGCCTCATCCTCTGGCACAATGTGGACCTGGTTGTACCCTGCAGTGAGATCAATCTTACTTAAGACCTTCACACCCGCAAGCGTGTCAAACAGGTTGTCAATTAGCAGTAAGGGGTATTTGTTTTTGACAGTCACCTTGTTTACAGTGGTAGTTGGTCACCAATCAAAGGGAACCGTCTTTCTTAGCTATAAAGAATACTGCAGCCCCATATGGCAAGAGAAAGTGAAAGATGAAGCCCTTATTGAGCGTGTCTACAAGGTATTGACAGAGAGTCTTTCTTGGGTGTTGAACAATAAAGGGGACATGCTTTGGGCAGTGACCCTTACAATTAGACAGCATGCTGTATTTCTTGGGGAGAAGATAACTGGTCTAATGTTCACTAAAGATGCCCTTGTACTCCTTGAGGAGCGCCACAAGTGCTTGTGGAGGCGTGATGGTCAAGAGAGGGGCTGCAGTGGGTTTGGAGCAGATGACTTTGGCTGAGCATTAATTAAAGTCAAGTTAACCCCCTTGAAGTTGTATGTACGCTTTTCTTTGAGTCTGAAAAATACAGTATTGTGGAGTAACTTGCTCATTTCAACAGTGTAGATCTAGAAACCCACTCCATTTCTGTTGAGGGTGATTAAAAATGTATCCCAGTCAATATATGGGAGGTTGTGCTGTAGCCAGTCAAGGTTAGCAATGACATTGTGGCTGAGTCCTGCCATGATTGGCCCAGAGAGCTTAACCTGGATGTTCCCTATTCTTACAGAGAAGAGTACTGTCTAATGGTTAATTGCCACTCTAAAGGAGTTAGCTACTCAAACTGCTTTGAATCAACTAGACACTTGGTCTAATTGCTGAGAATCTGTGAATTCATGGTTGACCATGGTGTGATTGGCCTCAGTGTCTACCAAAATTTTGTGGGTGTTCCCACAGAAACAGAAGGAATAGACCAAGCAGGTCACTTTATTTGAAGAATGGCTGGCTTGGAGGAGGGTTGTCACTATGGACCTGGAATACATTGAGGGTCTTGATGTCATGCACATTGTAATCACAGGGGTTTTTTGCAAGGAGAGATTGAGAGTGGTGATCAATTGGGGTTGAAGAACCTTTTGTATCTACAACCCCCAGGCTTTTCCCAAGTCCTTGATTTGCGCTAGCTGGAGCTCCCCCTCATGGGAGCGCTTAGCCCCATTCTCCTGTTAGCAGGGCTGGCGGCAGCCTACTTGCTTGTGGGCACTGCCAGGTGCAGGAAAAGACTGGGGTAGCGCATTGTTGGATTTGCAGAAGCCCATTGAAGCCTGATTATTGGCCTCCACAATGGCCTTGTAGCATTCATTGATGATGGTACAACAGCCCACAGGAACCCACTTGCAGATATGGGATTTGAGCCCATTGACTATTAGAGTGAGAAGAATGGTGTTACTGTCAGTGACAGCTTCTGGGGCAGCAGCAAGGGCTTGCTGCCACGCTGCAAGGTATTCAGGGACAGATCCTGTCTGTTTAATGGCCAGGAGAGGAGTTCCCACTATGATGGGTGAGAAAGTCTCTCTGTTGCAGGATTTTGTGGTGTACCTGAATGAAGTCCATGTGACATCTGGTTCCTGGCTTGCCCAGTTGGTAAACCACACTGCAGCAGGCCCTGTAAGGCGCCCAGATGCAGTGGCAGCCCACATGGGTTCTGGCACTTGGCAGATGTGTAGGCAAGTTTCAGTAGAATGAAGCCAGCTAACAATGTCTGCTCCTTCTACACCATCTGTAAAAGATTAAAGCTGGAGGTTTAGCATGCATTGTGAAAGCTCTGGTTGGGGCAGGTTACACTTGTGTTGTGCTGCCCAAGGTGTAGACAATTTTACACACTTGTGAGCACCAGCTGATCTTGGTAGATGAAATATCCTTTAGGATGTCCCCCTTGGGGATTGGAAGGAAAGTTTCTTGATGGGGAGTAGCCATAGGACCCGTACTCTATCCTTTCTTGGGGATTTTTTCTTAGGTAGGTTGCAACTTACTGCTGCTATTACTGTTGCAATTGAACCAATTAGAGTTCATTATTTGATTGGGGAAGACAACAGTCCATTAGAAAGGACAAGAATAAATAGAATAAGGTATTGTTTGTTGTAGAATATTGTGATTAATATACTATATGGGGAAAGCCACAAGGCCACAGGGGATGGCATAGTGACATGTTCCATGTAAGGTTTGGAGCAGATAATAACTTGTGCGGGGATCAACAGGTCAAATTAGCAACGCTCCTAATTAGGGGAAAGTACCTGCAGTTCAACCTTGCCGCCAGATTGGCTCATGCTGTTAGATATATCAAGGGGCAACTCATTGAGTGCCCCCTGTGTATTGTAAGATACATTGGTAGGCAAGGAGGGAAACTTGGTTGCAACATGGAGGCATGATGAGTCCCTTTTAGAATTGTCATATAATTCACTTTTGTCCTTTCCATAGAACTATTATATATGAGAATGTCACTCCAACCCAGTTAGCCCCTGGCTTTGATCCAGAAAACACCTTGGTGACCTCCTAAGAGCAGGAGTGCCACACTTATTGTGATTTTTTGCTTGTAGAGGTAGGACATACATGGTCATGGGTTCTTTATCATTATTGTTCTTTATATGTAGAGATATCTTTAATAACATTGGGTTTTATGAGTAAAGCTCAAAAATTACCTGAAGTCCTTTTTGGATGTTTTTTTGTGTTTAGGCCATGATATAATCCATTATTAGATTGAAGTATTATAAAACCTTCTTTTGCGAGTTCCTCATATTATTTTTGTTCTAAAAAATATTGAGATATTGTTTTATATCCCCATGTTACATAATGCTTTATTTTTTGAAATAGTAGTGACTATGATCTCTAACTTGTAGATCCTGGCCTTGTAATGATGTATTCAATCATAATGAAATTACTTTTTTACAAAAAATGGCCATTATATTATCTGAAAATAGTTATTTTGACTTTTAATATAATAGTGGTCCGTTTTGGGGAGCAGGAAGATATTCTGTCAAACCTTTTTCTGTCAACAGATTTTCCTTCAAATTTGATCCAACTATTTATTTCTTCATATGTAAAATATTTAACTTTAAATAAAACAAAAAATTGTATATACTCTATTTATTAGTAAAAGCTATCATTTAACCATATAAATATTTTTAATTTTATTTTTTTGTCTTTAATATATTTGATTTTAAATCTTTACCTTAAAATCTAATTTAATTAAATTAAATTAACTGCCATTAAATAAAATGAAAGCATTAAAAGTTGTAAATAATAATTCTTATGGGATATAATTTCTTTATTTTTGAACTTTTTATTTTTTATTGTTTCAAAGTCAAGTATTTTACATATAAAAAATAATTGGATCAAATTTGACAAAAAAATCCATTGACAGAAAAAAATTGACAGAATATCTTCCTGTCCCATTTTTGGGGGTTTGTTTTGCATCTGTTAGGGTTTAAGGCATATACCTTATCCCCAAATTTAAATATATGTTGCTGATTTACTCTAAAATCTTCAAATGATTGAATTTTTTGTCTATTTAGGTGCATTATATTTTGTGTATATAGATCTTACTGTAAATTCAGAACCTGAACGTAAAAATGCAAGATTGTCAATTCCTTGATCCAAATTTTGAATTACTTTTGCAAGATAGCCTTTTTTAATTAAATTGAATTCTTTGCATTTTTATTTGTATTTTTAAAAATGTGAAAACTCATAAACACTTTGCAAAGTTCAAGTCAAACTGCATATTTCCTATAGACAAAATGAATTAACTGGAATCATATTTGAAGTATTCAAATCCATCAACCATTTTCATTAAGTTTACTAAGTTTTTTGGAATTGCAGGATTGTCAAATCCAAAAACCAAATTTCAAATCACTTTTGAATGCCACTAGTAAACTCAGATATTAATTGCAGGAACTGTAATCCAAATTGAATGTACAGTAAGAAACTAGGACAAATCAACCTAAATCAAGAAGCTCTACTCTGGATAAAATCAAATGAAAAATCCAATCTCAACAACCAATTTTAGACATGAAATTAAGTGAAATGTAAAATTGTCTAAACTGGAAATGATGCAATATTCTGCACTCTAAATCACTAATATAGTAACCACAAAACTATATAATGATATATTAGCTATCTTCCTGATGGCGCAGAAATTTTTTAAAAGTTTTTTGGCCCCCAGCATAGCCAGGGGCCAAACAAACTTTCTTTTGAGTAAAGAAGGAGGAAGAAAGATAAAAGATCAGTTTACTACAAAAGTGTTAATGTATTGCTATTAAGGATACTTGATTACAGTAGATTTTAAAAAATGCTAATAATAAAATAGAAATATTTATTACAATCTATCTTATCATGTTGTCTTTTCCTTGATGTGTTTATAGTTCATTTGCTGTTGATAATGTGCTTGCGTTTAATTGGATATTTTCACCTCCAGTTGCCTTAGCAATAGGAAATCAAGTCAACTCCCCAAAACCAGCTGTGGTTGCAGAGGCAACTTGATTTCCTATTGCCAAGGCAACTGGATGTGAAACTATCTGATTAAATGCAAGCACATTATCAACAGCAAAGGAACTATCAATACATCAAGGAAAAGACAATGTGATAAGTTAGATTGTAATATATAATTCTATTTTATTATTAGCATTTTTTAAAATCTACTGTAATCAAGCATCTAAATTTTAGCCATCCTAAAATGGAATAGGGTGGTTTTTGAGAATGCTTATGATTCCTAAAAAAATTAGCACAAATCCACTCTAGATCCTTTAGCATCCTTTTTGAGACACTCATAAATTATATTTATTTCAAAAAACCTCATTTTTGATTTGAAATTTGGTTCTTGGATTTGACAATCCTGCAATTTCAGATTTGCTAATTTTTACATGATGTCTATGATTTGTTTGACATACAGGAAATCTCAAATTGTACATTAGAATCCTGTATTTCTGATTCATTTATCCTGCATTTGTTTGCTGTGTTTTGTCTTTTTTTAGTTGAGTTATCTGCTCAAGGGATTCAAACTTTGCCAATTTAAATAAATAAAAAGAGTCAAATTAAATGGTTGATTTTATTAAATATTTTAATTTTCACTCAGCTGAGTTTCCCACAAAAGTGATTTGAAATTTGGACCAAGGATTTGAAAATCCCACATTTTTATGTTTAGGCTCTTAATTTACAGTATATCTTTATAACCTTAATGGTCAAAAAATGTTCCAATTTTCATTAAGGATAGTTGTCTTGGTTTTAGCACTAATCCAAATGCTAATGGCCTTAATCCCACACTTTCAGTTTCATACACCTGCAAACTCTTTGATGTATAATTAACATATTTAACCATGTTTTCTAGATAGTTTTTTTGGTAAATTTGTACTGGTCTGTGCTGTGGATTCATTGATCTACTTCACTTGGCCTTTATAATTAGTAGTATATAATCTGATAATATAGTAATTAATTTTATGTTGTTTGAGGTAACTATTAGGTTTCTTTGAAAGAATTTAATTTCTTCACCTTTGATTATAAGTAAATTTAATTCAAATGTGGAAAAATACCACCTATAAAATGGCTAATATTGCAATATCTTTGATTACTCCCTCTTGGGAAAGTAATTCCCTGAGTGATTCCCCAACTAAGCATTAATTTGGTGACACTCTTAAAAATACCCATCTATTATGGGGATAAAACCTTAAGTCCTAAGCATAAAACTACTTAGACAAGCCTCATGACTGCCATGATGTACATGAACAATATGTGGCTTCTCATGATACTATATAATACTCTAAACTCATACCCAATAAAGTATCATTCTCTTCTTAATTTTCTTCTTTGTCTTGTTTATTATACTTTAAGAAGTATATACTTGACACTAACTTCATTTGCATTATTTTTCCTAGTAGCTTGATATACAGTCTATTAACTAATAGAATATACTATTTGTCAGGATTTTAGGATATTGACTAATTAAAATATTTGACCAATTAACACAGGCTAGCTGTCAATCACTCTTAGGAATGGTTTCAATATAATAATGTGGGCTGCGGGCTGCAGTATCAATGAATCAACAACCAAATCATATCCTGACATCAAAAAATAATACATTGCAATTAATTAATGAATGTAACATACAATTACTGTTCATTAATTAGTTCCTGTCTGCAGGTACCTCAATATTCATCATATAATAATTACTATTCTAAACTCTAATTATATCCTTTAACTGGAGGGATGTCCTATGTACTGTCATCTGCATTATGTCTAGAAGAGTTCACCATGGACTGGGCTGCCAGGCCAAGCACTCTAAGATAAAAAAAACTGAGCCTATTGTAGTAGAGTAGCTCTGATTAGATACAGTATAGTGTACCAATCATCTCTATGAACTAGTAGCCAACTTCTGACTAGCTAGCCCTGAATAGTGGTCCAGGCAGACAACTAATTCAGCCAGTTAAAGGGATTAAGTTGTGTGGTTTGTCTAGAACAAACACTGTAAGCCAAGTAAGTTGCCAAGCAAGCTTCATCCAAATCCATCCAGAAAATGTTGGGCCTCCTGTTGTGTTGTCATAATGCTACTTCAGTCACTTTCTAGTGTTGTGAGCTAACTTGGATAAATGCAGGCAGGAGGGCCTCCTTAAAGCCAGTCCATTAGAATAAAAGACTGATGATTCTGTACTGACTTGATGATTAACCCAAGTCATATTTCCTTAATGTAATCCTCTCTTAGGCTTTATTAGTAGAGCAAAATATCATACTGTCACCAATCAGTATTAATTTCTATAGTAAAATATAGAGACAACAAAAATGAACCTATATCCAGAAGTAGGAAAAAAATGTCCCAAATCCTCAGGCATTAGGCCCTGTCAAACTTGCTACTTCTGATAACAACAGATATTCTGGGCTTCAGGTTACACCAAAGTCACAGGTTCTCTGTACTTTCCTAGTGTTAGAAGATTTAGGAGATCATATGGTGGATAATAAAATACTATGGTCTTCAGATTTCTGACACTGTTATCATAATTTTAGAGGACCCAGGAAATTCACAATTGCTTACTTATTGCTATTTATGAATTGGCTCCTTTTGGTATTGAAATCTTGCATTCAACCTTTGGCAAGACTATTACATTTGAGAAATCTTGGTTTTCATAACTTATTTTTTCCATGCCATTTTTTATCACATAAATGCTCTTTTTCTCTCTAGGCTTCAAGTTTTTTTCTCTCTGTAGAGGGGAAAGGAATATATTATGTTAATTGTTTTTCTGTCAACTGGTTATTAGTCAAATTCGATCTATATAATTTTCTTCATATATAAAGCTTTTAAAATTACAAGAAAATCAAAGATTTAAATATAACCTTTTAAAAATAAAATCTATGCTTCATACAACTACTTTTTAACTATATTTATTGTATTTAAGAGTTTTAATTTCAAATCTTTCCCTTTTTGAAGGCTGATTAAATTAAATTTTAATTCTAGAAATTAAAATAAGAATATTGATAATTTCAAATAATAAATTTTATAGGAAATACTTTCTTTGTTTTTTGTTTTTTATTCTTTATTTTTTGCAAAGTAAAAAAAATACATGTGAAGAAAATTATAGTTGGATCGAATTTGACTGAAAATCAGTTGACAGAAAAATAATTGATGGAACATCTTCCTGCTCCATTCTGAAATGCTATCTAAATTACCACTAAATTGTCAATTAGATTATTATAATAAATTATATTATATTTTGATAGGAACTCTTTGTTCTTAGCCCTTAAAAAGATGCCTGAGTACATTAAAAAATTACATGATTCTTTCTATAGACATATATTTTTTGTAGCTTTAAGTATCACATACTTTCTCTGTTAAAGCCCTGTTGAATAGCCCTATTCATGATAAAAGCTTGCATGATCTTTACCAGAAATTAGCTTATTTATCCTGAAGATGCAATTATCTCTTTATGATGCAGTCAAGTCTAATTGGCCCTATTGTTAAATATTATAAGTCATGTTTGTGGATAACTTGGTTAAACTATACCCACCTAATTTGCTCAATTAAAGACACTGAGTCTCTCGATCTGACCATTAAGATTGCTTATTCGATCCCTTAATAATTTTGTCCTAGTTGATTCCCAGACACATAAATATTCTAGTAGTATTAAGAAACCCATTTCCCAAATTATTTTGTTTTAAAGGAAATTAAATCAGGGGTACAGTAAAACTTATTTATAGTGGTGAATGGGTTCTTATCAAAGATAACATGAATTTTCCCAGTAAATTCTTAATCTATAATTTATGCTTAATTTTCATTAAAATACTGTTCAAATGACTGTATTACAGTCATAAACTATTAAATAATATAAAAAACTAATAAGGTTTCCCCTGTACTGCTTTAATCAACAGTGAACTAACCCCTGACCAATTCATGAAGTTTTCAACCTCCCCCAAAAAAGAAAGGAAACTTCTCTTCCACTGAAATCATGTAACTTTGCTATCACCTGGCTACCTGAGCTTGTTATATATTACAATGACAAGGATTATATATATTCACCGCACATTGTAACATAGTTGTATCAATGCCATATAATATCATATTTTATAAAACAAGGGTCAGTTTTTGCTTGACCCTGGTATTTGATTGATATCTTATTTTGTTCTCAAATGTCATTTTTAAATACCCACCACAACATTTTTTTTAATTTCTGCCTAATTGAATTCCACAAAATAGAAATGTAGTATTAAGCCAATTGTCTTAAACAATCCTGGGTTAAATTAAAATAGTTAGTTATTTAATAAATGTAGTCAAACAAACATATATAGCTCTTTTTAAATATAGCAAAATGAGTATTTACTTTAATAATACTCTGATTTTTTTTAAATTATACTCACTCAATAAAAAGTATTCTTCATTATAATAAGCTGGTATACTTTATATTTTTTATCTAAAAATAAAAATTGTCTTCCACCAGATTCGAACTGGTGACCTTCTGTGTGTTAGACAGATGTGATAACCAACTACACCAGGAAAACGATCTTTAATTTAAACTGTAAAAAGCGGCTACTTATCAATTTGATTTACACAATAAGGCTTAAAGGTTTAGGATAAATATCTAAGATTTCATGCAGTTTATTTAAATCAATGTATTAATTTTTTTGATATTATGAGTGAACACCCTCCTTTAATTGATCTATACAAGAGCCTAATCTAGTTTATTTGAAGGGTCAAGATAAAATAAACATAGCTCATACTGTAAATTCAGAACCTGAACATAAAAGTGTGGGATTATCAAATCCTTGGTCCAAGTTTTGAATCAGTTTTTCAGGATTGCCTTTTTTTTAATTAAATTGAATTCTTTGTATTTTTATTTATTTTCTTAAAAATGTGGGAACTAATAGACATATTGCAAAGTTCAAGTCAAACTGCATATTTCCTATAGACAAAATGAATTAACTGGAATCAGATTTGAAGCGTTCAAATACATCACCATTAATCTAAGTTTACTATGTTTTTTG
Source organism: Entomophthora muscae (assembly GCA_014839935.2). Taxonomy (NCBI): domain Eukaryota; kingdom Fungi; phylum Entomophthoromycota; class Entomophthoromycetes; order Entomophthorales; family Entomophthoraceae; genus Entomophthora; species Entomophthora muscae. Next base: position 4,251 of record QTSX02007435.1, on the reverse strand, counting down.
AAATTGTGGGAGTGTCAAATCCAAGAGATAAAATTCAAAATCACCTTTGAATGCCACTAGTAAACTCAAATATTAATTGCAGAAACTGAAATCTGAATTGAATGTACATTAAGCACACTAGGAAACACCAACCCAAACAAAGAAGCTCCACTCTGGATAAAATCAAATGAAAAATTCAATTTTGATAACCATGTTTAGACATAAAAAGTGATTAAGCTTTAAAATTATCAAAACCTGGAAAGTATACAATAATATACACTGCAAATCATGGACATAGAAATAAGTTACTATTCAAGGCTAAATCAGGAGAAAATAACTACTCACTACTAAACCAAAAACTTAAATAGATATATATTTAATCTAAAATATTTTATTTTTATTTTTATAGACTATCAATCACATTCCCAACCAGATCCTGCACCAGCCATGGGGCAGCCTGTCCCACAAGAGTGTTCCAGAGGGTCCAAGAACAGACCCAGAACCCAACTTGAGGGGAGTCATGTCAACACACAGGCCTTCCAAGGTGTCATTACCAGCCAATACCTCCCACATCCCAAGCCAGATCAATCAGCTTAATTCCTAGACAGAAGCCGCTCTCAAGGCCTGCTACCAAAGTATCCTACACCAGGGTTACCAGGAACACTGAGGTTACTTACACCTCCACTATGTACCCAATTGTTGCCTGGCCCCTCACTCTTGATCCAAGAGTTGTCACTTCCTGCCCCTGCATTTTTGACACCTCTTATCAGCCATTGGTCTCAACTGAGGAACCATATACGCCTGTTATCTATTCCACCATTGACAGCACCACCTCAAGTAAGAGTGATCCCACCTTCTACACAAAGGTCCCTATACTCTGTGTTGGGCCTGCCAGCCAGGATGTTGCGATACCTGCCAAAGCTGGCATTGGTTGACAGATAATGAGTATGAAGCTCTCCTCAACTGCTTGAACAGGGGAATGCCAGTTTGGGATATTGTATCTTGATTTGGTGTCATAGCCAGATATATTGGCAATATCAACAAAAAGCATGGTGACACCAGTAAAATTGCCATATCTGTCAAGGCTAAGCGGCAGCCAAAACTACTTCAACCCGTGCACATCAATGCAATCAAGCAGTGGGTAGCCAAGGATTGCCACCTGAACACGCTTGCTGATCAATCAATACTGGCCACGGAGTTCAGGATTTCTGTTTCTAAAACACTTGTTTATAAAACCATGGTCAATCTTGGCTTCTCTTGGAAAGTACTGAGGATTTCTCTGTAAAAATGAAACAGTGAAAAAACCATTGAAGATCAACACATTTATGCTGAGACTTATCTGGTCCTAAAGGAGACTGGGAATGTCCAGTTCTTCCACATTGATGAATTGTTGTTTTCTTCCTCACTCAGGTCTAGGCATGGGTGAGTTGAGAAGGGGTCCAAGGATGGCATAGCCCATTGTGCAGCTGTCTGTTCCCAGACCTATTAAATGGTTGCGCTTCTTGGTCCTTGTGAGTTGGACCAATATCAAATGATCAAGGGTCCCCACAATAGCAGAACTTTTCTCAATTTTCTCTGAGCTGTAAGGAAATACCTCTGTATCAATTACAGCAGCACAACCAACATTGTTGTGTTGGATAATGTCAGGCTCCACAAAGTGGATCTGGTTGTATCTAAGTTTACACCCATTGACAAGAATAGCCATTCCTCTGATCACCGCCTTGCTGATTGTCCAATGAGACTCCTCTTTCTTCCTCTCTATTCTCCATTTATGAATCCAATTGAGAAGGTGTTTGGTTGGATCAAGAATAAGGTGAAGAAAGGCCTCCCACAGGACACTGATGATCTCTTCAACATTCTCAAGATCAACCAATTTGCAATGCCACCTGATGTGGTGGCAGCTTTCTATGAGCACTCAGAATTCTTTCTCCCTAAAGCCCTCAACTCTGAGCCAATCAGATAAATGGGTGCTCTGGATTTTTTAATTTTTATATATTTTGTTTTTATTAGGACTCAAAAATTATTATTTATATATAATGACATGACATTTGATTGTATTATAGACATATAAGAATACATAGAAAAAGGTAAGTAAAATTAATTATAATAGATATGAGGACACATATTTTTATTATAATGCACCACATATTGTATTGACTGTTGAGCTAAAAAATAAATAGATTTAAAAATATAGAAATATAATAATTTTATTTAAATAATTGTGAACCCTTTTTGGTACTTTGGCTTTTTTAAGCCACAAATTGAACCTTGCAAGTAATCATCTGATCCTTATTATTTCAGTGCCACTATAGCCACATGACACAAAAACCTATGATTTTCTGTATCTCTTACTAATTAGTACTTATGACGTGGGTCAAGCATATAAAATATATTTATCAAATCATATTACAAGGAAATGGTAATTTGAGTTCTAAACATTCACTTGTTTGGCATATAAGTGGAGCAGGCCGCTTGATGTGGATAAATTCAGTTCTTGCTGTTTAACTATGTAATAAATGAACCTGTACTCAACAAGCTAGTAAATAAACACATTTTAAATCATATTTTATTATTTCATGTGTTTGCTTACTATAACTACTGTCTTATAATATATTTAGATATATTACAATTATAATTTAAATATTATAATTTAAATATTATAATTTAAATAATAAAATTTAAATATTAAAATTTAAATACTGTAAATTCAGAACCTAAATGTAAAAATGCGGGATTGTCAAATCCACAGTCCAAATTTTGAATCACTTTTGCGGGCAACTCAGCTGAGTGAAAGATAAAATATTTAATAAAATCAACCATTTTTTTGACTTTTTTTGATTTATTTAAATTGGCAAATTTTGAATCTCTTGAGCAGATAACTCAACTAACAAAAGACAAAACTCAGCAAACAAATGCAGAATACATCCATTAGAAATGGTGGATTCTTATGTACAATTTGAGATTTCCTGTATGTCAAACAAATCATAGACATCATGTAAAAATTAACAAATCTGAAATTGTAGGATTGTCAAATCCAAGAACCAAGTTTCAAATCATAATTGCGGTGAATTTGAAATAAATATAATTTATGGGTGTCTCAAAAAGAATGTTAAAGGATCTAGACTGGATTTGTGCTGATTCTTTTAGGAATCACAGGCATTCTCAAAAATCACTTATTCCAGTTTAGGACGGCCAAAATTTATATTGTAATGATCACCAACTTACCATATATAACAATAAAATTGACTAAAATATACATTCCTCTTGATTTTAAAATTATAATAATTTTTTTATTATGTCTTCTTCCAACATCAACCAAGTCAACGAGCTGTTCCCTGGTCTTGAAAAAATCATGCAGGGCCACACTGGGCCTTCTAATAGTGAAGCCTCCCTCTATGGCCACTCTCAACCCACAGGCCCCTCCACAAGCACCACCCAGGAGTGTGTTCTTTCTCCTGCGTCCTCAAGCATGGCCTTGTTTGCCCATCACACACAGGCAGCTGCTAACCCAAATCATACAGCAACACTAGCATCCGGAATTGACCAAGTGAGCCATGGTGTCATGCCCTGCCCCAAAGGGCAGGTTCTTTAAGTTTTAATATTTATTATTTTTCATTGGTTAAATCTTTCGTTATTTTAATATTGGAAATTTAAATCAGAAGTTAATATTTAACTATTTTAAACTAATTACCTTGTTTTTTGATGCCATTTGCTTTCAAATTGTTGTTGTTTTGTTTGCTCTGTTGTTTTCCTTTACTTTTATATATATATCTACTTTAAAGTTAGAATATTTTCACTCACTTACCTTTCAAAACCCCCTGCTTGTGTTGCTGCTGCTCCCCCAGCTTTACGTCGTTGATCTGCAGGCTACTGGGTTTTGTTTCCTATTTTTCCTCCAGGTTCTGCTCAACTTCTCCAGTTTCTCCTGTCCTTGGCTGTTGTTCCCCTATGCCTATTATTTTTTAACTGAAGAAGAATTAACTATAAATAAAGAGCTTGTGAAGAGTAGGCTTTAAGCCAAAAATGTAAGTGATTTCTTCCCTTCAACTTTTTACAATTTTTAAAACTTCAAATTTGTAATTTTAATAATTTTGTTTTTTAATTCATTTTTTAGTTTAGTTTTTTCCTTAAATCCAAATGGAACTTGTAAAACAACAAGCCTTAGGCTTGTTGTATCCATTTTTCCCTTAAGGAATCTTTCAATAGTTATATGTATCAATTTGCTGATGGAAAATATCCTAATATTGATACAGTAGTTTTAAACGCTATGGC
>QTSX02007434.1:0-58692 GCA_014839935.2 Entomophthora muscae | reverse complement strand
AAGTGCATATTTCCAATGGACAAAATGAATTAACTGGAATCAGATTTGAAGCGTTCAAATACATCAATCATTTTTGTTAAGTTTACCATGTTTTTTTTGGAATTGTGGTATTTTTAAATCCATGAACCAAATTTCTAATAAAAAATGAATGTCACTAGTAAACTCAGATATTAATTGCAGGAACTGGAATCCAAATTTAATGTACAGTAAGCACACTAGGAAAGACCCTTCCAAATCAAAAAGCTCCACTATGACTAAAATCAAATGAAAAATTCAGTCTTGATAACCATTTTTAGACATAAAAATTGATTAAACTTTAAAATTATCCAAACCCAGATAGTATACAATATTATACACTTCAAATCACGGATATAGAAATTCTATTACTATTCAAGGCTAAATCAAGAGAAAACAACAGCCAAAACTAAACTAGAAATCTAAATCAAACACATATTTAATCTTATTTTTTATGGACAGACTATCCTATTCACAACCAGCTCCTGCGCCAGCCTACAGGGCAGCACGTCCATAGGGGCGTCCCAGAGGGTCCAAGAATAGACCTATAACACAACTTGACGAGAGTAATGCCAATACACAGGCCTCCCAATGCACTTATGCCATCCAACCACCTCCCACATCACAAGCCAGAAATAGCAGCTTAAATCCCAGACAGAAGCTGCTCTCAAGGCCTGTCACCAAAGTCTACTATACCAGGGTCAATAGGAACAATGAGGTTACATATACCTCCACTGTGTACCCAGTTGTAACATGGCTCACACTCTGGATCCCAGAGTTGCCGCTGCATGCCCCCACATTTTTGACACCTCCTATGAGCCATTGGCCAAAACTGAGAAGCAATCTGTGCCTGTTGTATATTAAAAAAATGATGTTGCCACTGCAGGCAATAGTGATCCCACTTTCTACACAAAGGTCCCCATCCCATGTGTTGATCCTGATAGCCTGGATGCTGCAGTACCTGCCAAGGGCCGGTGTTGGTTGACAGATAGTGAGTGTGAAGCTCTCCTCAACTGCTTGACGGGGGAATGGCAGTTTGGGATATTTTGTCCCAATTTGGTGTCATGGCCAGATATTTTGGCAACCTCAACACCAAATATGGCAACACTGGTCAAATTAAAAAATCTACCAAGGCAAAAAGACAGCCAAAACTCTTGCAGTCTGAGCACATTGATTCAATAAAACAATGGGTAGCCAAGGATTGCCACCTGGACTCACTTGCTGTCCAATCAATGCTTGCCACCAAGTTTTGGCTTTCTGTCTCCAAAACCCTCATCTACAAAACTATGGTCAATCTTGGCTTCTTGTGGAAAGTACTGGTAATTTCTCCATACAACAGAAACAGCAAGAAGACAATCAAGGATCACTGCATTTATGCCAAAACCTATCTGGCTCTAAAGAAAACAGGGATAGTCCAGTTCTTCTATATTGAAAAATTGTTGTTTTCCTCCCTACTCAGGTCTATCCATGAGTGGGTCAAGAAAGGGTCCAAGGATGGTGTAGCACATCATGCAGCTTTCTTTTCCCAGACCTATTCAATGGTAGCGCTTCTTGGTCCCTGCAGGTTGGAACAGTATCAGATGATCAAGGGTTCCCATAATAGTGGTACATTTCTTGATTTTCTCTGAACCATTAAGGGGTACCTTTGGATTAATTACCAAGGCACAACCAATATTGTTGTGTTGGATAATGTTGGGCTCCACAAGATGGATTTGGTTGTGTCTAAGTTCCCCTGTCAACAAAAACAACCACACCTCTAGCCACTGCCTTGCTGATTGTCCAATGAGACTCCTCTTCCTCCTGCCTTATTCTCCATTTCTGAATCCAATCAAGGAGGTGTTTGGTTGGATCAAGAATAAGGTGAAGAAAGGCATCCCACAGGACACCAAATATATCTTCAATATTCTTGAGGTCAGCCAATTCACAATGCCACCTGCTGTGGTGGCAGCTTTTTACAAGCATTCTGAACCCTTCCTCCCCAAAGATTTTGCTTCTGAGCCAATCAGATAAAGGGATGGTCCTGGCTTTAATTGTTTTCATTTATTATGTTTTTAATGAGAGTTAGAAAATAGCATTTTAGGTTATAATGGCTTGACATTAGTTTGAATTCCAAATATTAAAAACTTCAAATGTTAGTTAAATATAAATAAATATATTAGATTCAGAGATAAGTATTATTATAATACAAAATATTTTATTGACCGTTCATCTAAAAAATATATAAATTAAATAAGATAAAAATTGATTAATTTAATTTAAATAAGTGTGATCCTTTTTAGTACTGTAAATCCAGAACTTAAACATAAAAATGCAGGATTGTCAAATCCTTGGCCCAAATTTCAAATCACATTTGAGGGCAACTCAGCTGAGTGAAAATTAAAATATTTAATAAAATCAATCATTTTATTTGACTTTTTTGATTGATTTAAATTGGCAAAGTTCAAATCCCTTGAGCAGATAACTCAACTAACAAAAGACAAAACACAACAAATAAATGCGGGATACATGAGTCAGAAATGCAGGATTCTAATATATAATTTGGTATTTCCTGTAAGTCTAACAAATCATAGACATCATGTGAAAATTAACAAATCTGAAATTGCGGGATTGTCAAATCCAAGAACCAAATTAAAAATCAAAAGTTAGGTGAATTTGAAATAAATATAATTTATGAGAATACCTAACAGGAAGTCAAAGGATCTAGAGTAGATTTGTGCTAATTCTTTTAGGAATCATAGGCATTCTTAAAAATTGCCCTATTCCATTTTAGGATGGGAAAATTTAGATGCTTGATTACAGTAGATTTTAGAAAGCGCTAATAATAAGATAGAATTATATATTACAATCTATTTTTATCAAGTTGCCTTTTCCTTGATGTGTTGACAGTTCATTTGCTGTTGATAATTTACTTTTGTTTAATTGGATAGTTTCACCTCCAGTTGCCTTGGTAATAGGAAATCAAGTTGCCTCTGCTGTCACAAGTGACAAACTCCTGTTGACCATGATCATAGGAACACCTCCACTACGGGATTCAAACCCTGATACCCTGCGGGCTGGAGGCCTGCAGGACCAGCTGCTCGGCTGCCTGCAGATTTTTGGTTCAAACCAGAGCAGGATTTGACTTCATGGAATCCTCTAAAGCTTGATGAACCAAAACCACCTACATTGACACTCCCCACATTAAAGGTTCCTGTTAAATCAACCAAACAGCGGGCGGGCCAAGCCATAGATCCCAAAATAACTTGGGCCACCACAGAAGGGGAAACAAAGAAACTTTCTATAGAACACAGGCCACCTAGAGATGATCAATCCCACAACATGAAAAGGAAATTTGAGTATTCTCAGTTTGATTCAGCCAATGAATTAACTCCTGCAAAGGATGCCACTGAGGACTGGAAAAACCTGGTAGACAGCAGCACCTGGGACAAAGAAATTTGAGTATTCTCAGTTTGATTCAGCCAATGAATTAACTCTTGCAAAAGATGCCACTGAGGACTGGAAAAACCTGGTAGACAGCAGCACCCAGGACAAAGAAATTTGAGTATTCTCAGTTTGATTCAGCCAATGAATTAACTCCTGCAAAAGATGCCACTGAGGACTGGAAAAACCTGGTAGACAGCAGCACCTGGGACAAAGAAATTTGTAAAAGTTTACCCATGGCAGATGGGCATACTTATACCCTGGACCACCAGGAAGTTGCCCATTGCCATTCTTGCAATAGAATGACATGAACCTTTGGTTCAACCAGGTTATTCCATATTTGATTTTAGTTCTATTTCATTGGCAGTCTACCTCACGTGGTTCCGCACCTCACACCCACCAACCCCAAGAAACTGCAGACCAGCTGCCCAAACTCTATTGTCCACTAGGAGCTCCTTTTAGCCTGGTACGTTTCACTGAGTACCCACCCAACCCAGCGTATTTGGAGTTCACCCTAGAAGAAATCCTAATCTACAATCCAGAGGCCAGAACTAGAGAGGCAGAGACCATTTACAGAGAAGGAACCAAAGTCACCATATCTCCCCTGCTATTCCGCAACAAGTACAACTACTTGCCCGCTTATTTAGTTCCAATGACACCCCCTCTCACTCTGTGGCCCAACTGCTTGCAGGAATCTGTTGCAGCTAATAAATCCACCTCCACTCAGATATTTGGGGTGATGTATATCACTTTCACCGGCCTGATTGATACAATGGTACCTGCAAGCGGACCCTGGGCCCTCCTGGGCAAATTATTATCTTATATTGTAAAGTTAGCACCAATCTTGTGGTGGACCCTTTCTGCTGGGCTTGCAGGCTGTCCGCCAATGAGTTTCCAGAAACCCTCCACAGGTTGGATCCCTGACATCTGCGGCCACAGCTGGTCTTGGGGAGGCAACTTGATTTTCTATTGCCAAGGCAACTGGAGGCAAAAATATCTAATTAAATGCAAGCACATTATCAACAGCAAATGAACTATCAACACATCAAAGAAAAGACAATGTGATAAGATAGATTGTAATATATAATTCTATTTTATTATTAGCATTTTTAAAATCTACTGTAATAAAGCATCTAAATTTTAGCCGTCCTAAAATGGAATAGGGTGATTTTTGAGAATGCCTATGATTCCTAAAAGAATTAGCATAAGTCCACTCTAGATCATTTGACATCCTTTTTGAGAAACCCATAAATTATATTTATTTTAAATTCACCTCAATTATGATTTGAAATTTTGTTCTTGGATTTAGCAATCCTGCAATTTCAGATTTGTTACTAATTTCATGTTGTCTATAATTTGTTAGACATACAGAGAATCTAAAATTGTACATTAGAAGCCTGCATTTATGATTTGTGTATCCTGCATTTTCTTGTTATGTTTTGTATTTTATAGTTAAGTTATCTGCTCAAGAGATTTAAAATTTGCCAATTTAAATAAAACAAAAAAAGTCAAATTAAATGGTTGATTTTAGTAAATATTTTTTTCACTCAGCTGAGTTGCCTGCAAATGTGATTTGAAATTTGGACCAAGGATTGGACAATCCTGCATTTTTATGTTTAGGTTCTGAATTTACAGTATCTTATTTATATTAAGTCACAATATTCAAAGATATCTAGAATCTGCCACTTGCATATCATAAAATAAAGATTTGAATATTTCTATGTTGAAAACACTGTACTTCCACCAAAAGATGATATAGATAGTTCAAAGTTGTATATCAAAGAGAAACATTTTATACATCTTATTTTACTCTAATACATATAGTAAAAAATTAGTAGAATATAATTGAGGGTAAGAATAGACAGAGGATAATAGAAGATAATTAAGGGTAAGAAAGGAAAAGAGAAGAAGATAATTGAGGATAAGAAATGAGAGAGTATAGAAAAGAAGAAGAGAAGAGAAAAGGAGAAGAGAAAAGAATAAAAGAGGAGAAGAGAAGAAAGAAAAAGAAAGTTTTTTCTACTTGGTATCAGATTTTATATGATCCACCCTCTTGACAACACAGAAATTTTTTAAAAGTTTTTTGGCCCCTGGCGCAGCCAAGGGGCCAAACAAACATCTTTTTGGGGAGGAATGAGAGGTGGAAAGGAGAGGTAGAGAGGAGAAAATTCAAAAAAGAAAGCTTCAAAAGAAAAACCAGGAGCTTACTGCACTTTGATTTAGGCACTTGGATTTCTGAACTTTGCTTTGTACACTTTGATTTGGGCACTTCAATTTTGTCCCTGGAATAACATAGGGAAACATAGTACAATATTATATTAATCTAATATTTTTTGAAATTGCCTCCAAAACACACCAATTTATTAATATTGCAATAAAATTAAAACCTACCAAAAAAACTTTATTTCTTTTTTATATATTTAAATATTAGGTCTTAAAGAATCTAAATGAGAAATTTCAAAAGTTTTTAATAATTATTTAAATTTTATAAGCTTATAAAAAGTGTGACTAAATCTAAAGGCAACCTCCAGAATAAACTCATACAAAGTGGAACATCCTCCATGTTGACAATTTCAAAAATTGTTTTTGCTTTATCTTTTATAATTTCAATTGAAAGCTCAAAATAAAAATCAAAAATTGCCTCTATTATCAATGTAAATTATTTAATCAATGAAAAATAATCTTTAATATTGAAAATAAGAAAAATATTTTTGAGAATTGTCAACATGGAGGATGTTCCATTCTGTATGAGTTTATTCTGGAGGTTACCAATCTAAAAAGTTGATTTTTGATTTCCCTCACTTTTGATTTGAGGAACTTAATAAAACATAAGGAATAAAATATTAATTTTTTTGCAAAAATTTAATATTAAGTGGACCTAGTTTTTTGGTACCTTTTTGGATTTTGATTTGGTAGGACACACCATCTCAAAAACACCACTTCAATTTACGCCATCTCAAATTTAATTTGAGATGGTATTTTTTGTGTTAGTGATTTGAATCACAAAAAATAAAAAACAATGAAATAGTTAAAATTTACATATAATTTATTAATGTGGCATTTCAAATTTACGCCATCTCAATTCCGTCACTTTGAGCCAGATTAATTAAATCTTATTTTGCTAACTTTATTTACATATGAAATCACTTAGTGTGGGGCGTGTTTACGCCATCTTGACTTTACCTCATTTTGAATCAAACTATTTATCTTTAACTAAAATAAGCTTATACCTAAACTAAAATAAAGCCTGTTGTATAGTGCCAGAAGATGTTCCTATAGTATTAATCCAAGACACTTATACTAAGAACAACCTAAATAGACGCCACTATGATAGTCCTTCTAGTGATTGTCATTGCTGGGTAAAAAAACAGTTTTGTTATATGTAATTTATAACTTTATTATACATGTATATGTTGATAAAGGTTCTTTTAATAAAATATTTTAATAGTGATTTTGATATGGAAGGGGGTGATTACGCCATTTTGATTTACATCACTTCAAATTCCACCAAGTTTCATATCACCCAATTGATTCAATGTGCACAATAGATAGGGGAAAATAAAGGAAATTACCTATGAGGCCAGGCTACACTATATTGATTCCCCCACTGTGATTTCTGCTTTCCACTTTTCAAAAGTATAGTTTCACGTCAATTATCATAGCATTAAAAAATGTAAGAAAACATATGAAACATTGAAAATATATGTTTTTTGGCCTCCTCTAAACAACTGGGTACTTTTTAACCCCAGTGTCAGGATACCAGGAGTACTGTGGAGCTCCAGCAGGTGAGGGAGGAGTTGAAGCAGGTACTGGCATGGCCCACCAGATGATGAGACCTAACTTTACCAGGTAGGAAAGGGCCTTCCCAGCCACAGCCCAAGGTCCAGCCGCTGGCAAGGCAGAGTCAATCAATCACGTGAGCGTAAGTTAAAGAACTCCCAGGAATTGACTACTCTGGCCAGTGGCGTCAGAAGTGGGGGGTTGAGATGGTTGGTTTGGGTGTTGGGGGCGGTTCCATGGGGACCAAGTAAGCAGTAGGATTGTTGTACTTCACGTTGAAGATCAAAGGGTAGATGGTGATTGCTTTGTTGTCACGGAAAATTTGGTAGGGTTCCTTGGAAGCGTTTGGGCAGGTGAACCACTGCAAGTCTTCCAATGTCCAGGGTTTGTGGTTGGGATTGGTGGGATACTCAGTGAAATGCACAGGGCCAAAGGGAGCGTTAGGTGGGTGGTAGTAGTCAAAGGCTTTGGTTTTATCAACTGGAGTCTGACTATCTATTCCAGTAGATGGGTACTGTTGCTTGGGTGTATGAAGATGGAAGAGTATCAAAAATAGGTATGGAAACAGATTGGTGAACTAAAGGTTCATAACAACTTTATTTGGTAAGGATGACAATACAGAAATTTTTCAAGTGCTTCTGATTTATATACTTACTCACATGCAGGTGCCTCTGGGTATTCTTCTGATGCTATCTGTGTAGCAAAGCTTGGAATCTCAGGTTTTGCTGTTTGGTTGGCTGCTTCATGGTTATTTTTGGGGTTTTCAGAAACAGTTGTTTGGCTTTTTGATGGTCCATCTTGGCTTGGCTGGTCATTGATTTTGGCAGGTTTGGCTTCTAGGGTTCTGGGGGGGGTTTCCAATTTGATCATCATTTTTGGACTTGCTTGACAGGCTCTCTTGAGCCCAAAGAACTTGATTAAAAAAGGGGTCCCCAATTGGGGACCCCAAATTACTTAATGGAGGGTGGGCTTAATCTGGGTTTACTGGGCAGCTAAAAATAGCCTGCTCAGGCCCAGCCAAACCCACCAAGGCTTGGGCGTAGCTTTTGGGGCCCAAAGCAGGCCCCTCAGCTACCACCAGGGCAGGAATAGTTCCTGCATCTGGATTTGCTTCAAAAAGCAAAAATCCAGGTGCAGGCAAATCTCCCCTGCCCGCTAGCCCCGCCTGGTGGCTAGGAGCGGGTTCAATTCCCGCCCAGGGCTTTGAAACTGTTACTTTTGTAACACCCAGTTGTATAAGCTAGTTTTTGAGAAATTCAAGTTTTACTCTTTGGCCTATTTGAGGTAGATCCACCGTAGATTTGTTAATTTAATATAGAAAATGATCAAAAACACTATGTTTTTGAGCTACAGCACCTCAATTACATCACTTTGAAAACGCCATTTTGAAAGCAAGTTTTCAGTCAAAACTCAAAGTTTTGTCTACTTGTGTTACTAATATTTTTTTTGTTTTTACAAAGCAAAAAGCATTGAAATTTTGATATTATATATTTTTAAATTTTTTATACAATTATGTGTAAAAAATTGCTACTTTTTTATATTGAAAACATTCTTATTTTTCTTTTTAAAAACAACCCCCAAATTGCTCATATTTTTAAATTAATTCACTTTTAGATGACTCCCAAGTCAATTACTAAATCTGCTCCCAAGGGCTCAAAGCCCAAGATCACTCCTCCAAAGGCCAAAAAGGCCAAGACTATCCCCAAAGAAGCAGTCTTCTAAGGCCAAAGCTTCCCCCAAGACCCCAACTCCATCACCTGAGCCAGAGGGAAACAGTCCTACCCCTCCCCACTATCCATTTGTGTACTCCCCCTCAGATCCCCAAGAGAAGTTATTCAACTTCAATTGCCACTCTGATCCCACATCAGAGCCTGAGGAGGAAGAGGAGCAGGAACCCAGTGCTCCTGCAGATGACCAAATTGAGCTCTGGGATCTTAATATCATCCATAATATATGCAATCAAAATGGTACCTTTGTTTTGCCTGCCACTTATCCAGCCAGCTACCCCATCATGACAAAAAAGGGGATGCTGGCTTTGTCTACAAGGGCTACAGCTTCAGCTGTAATTATGAGAAGAAAGCAATACACCAGCATCACTATAAATGTGATAACATTGGCTGCCCAGCTAGACTCACTACTTATGGGTTCACTAGATTTAAAGCCCTAACTGTCAACCATGACTGCGCTGAGCCTTTTGACCCCCTTTACTAACTTATCCGCTGGTTTCTTTGCCAGGTGATTGCAACCACCAAGGATCAAACTGCAACTGAGGTTTTCAATTATGCCTTCCTTAATTTGAATGATACCCAACTTGCAACTGTTGGTGGCGCCTCAAAACTACAGAGATATCTCACTGATCAGAGATATGCTCTGAGCACTGAAGGCGTCAGTGCTACGTCAATTGACCAATTGATCCTTACTGAGGAACAAAAATTATCCCGCCATGAGGAGCCATTCCTTCTTCACAATGATGGCCAACATGCCCCCAAGTGTATTATCTGCCTTGCCACAAGCCAGGGTCTACGCAACCTGCTGAAATGCAAGACCTGGCTTGCAGATGGCACTTTCTCAACCTGCCCAAAGCTCTTCAGCCAGCTTTGGAGCATCCATGGGCAGGTTGGTAATATAGTTCTTCACCTGGTATTTTTCCCTTCCCAACAAGAAGAAGGAAACATATGTCTGTGCACTCACAATCCTAAAGGCTAGCTTGATGAAATCCTCCCAACCATTGGAGAGGAGCCCAAGGAGACCAGAGGGCACAAGAAGAAGACCCTCTCCCAAGCAGAAGATGTCCCCACCCCAAAAAGCAGCCAGAAAGCCTTCCCTACCATGAATATCTGGTAGTGGATTTTGAACAGGCTCAAGCAAATGCCTTCATTTGAGTCTTTAAGAGCTCCCCTCAGGGATGCTACTTTCACTTCCAACAGGCACTCTGCTGCTGCCTCCAAAAGTGCTGTGATCTTCATGAGCTGGTCAACTCTGAAGGCACCAAAGAAGCCAAGGACGTCTTCAATTGCTTTGCTGTCCTTGCTCTAGTTAGAAAGGAGGAGACAAATGCCTTCTATGACGCCCTACTCCAACACCCATATATTATAGCCAACCAGGCAGTCTTTGCGCCCTTTATTGAGTATTTTGAAACTCAATGGATTGGTATCTTTCAAGGAGCACGCTGCATCAGAAAGGGCAGTGACTCAATCACCTGGAACTGCTTTAAGCAGGTAAAATATGGTTTGATCAAAACCACCTCTTCCCTTGAAGGGTGGTATAGTCAGTTTTCTACAAGGGTCAGGGTTCATAAGCCCAAATTTAACAAGATTATGATCCATTTAAAAACCCAGCAGGCTGTGACCGTACTACAGTCACTGCTGAGCGTTTAGCCAAATAAATGCTCCAAAATATAAAGATGTTCTGTTTTTGCTGTTTATTACATATAGATAGGTTTGTTTGGAATTCTTGAGGGAAAGGTTCCTAGAAACTGGATATCTATGTTTAATAAAAGAACAGAACATGGATGTTTAGTTAGGTTAGGCTAACTAAAAGAATTGAGGCAAGATTGGCCAAATCAATATTAGAGACTAGGCGTCTCAAAACGGGTTAGTTAATCAGGAAGATTAATTAATAAATGCAGGATATAATTAATGAGTATTTAATTATATTAAAATGGCCTTGACTTTGTCAAAAATTTTGGTTAAGGTTAACCATGGGAAACCCCACAGAATTTGGGTTAAAAGCGCCGCATCAGCAAATTTATTGGGTTAGAGGCGCCGCTGCGCCGCCTAATGAACTTGAGATGCGCTGAGGCGCTGCTATCAAATTTTCTCAGGCGCCACCTGGGGGAAATTGCTGGGCGCCGCAGTGGCGCCTGGTTTGAGTGTTGAAGCAGTTTAATGGGTTTTAAAGGCAAAAAACCATTAAATGCAAAAATAACTAAATAAAGGCAAGGATACCTAGGAATTCAGGATTGATCAGCTGGTTCCAAGTTGGAACACTGATAGCTGAGTTTAGGATGTGCAATCCACAGGGTTTTGGCGCTGAGAGCTGGGGAAGCTCCATGCCAAATTGGTACATTGGGTTGAATGGAGTCAGGTGACTTTTGCCCATTGTAGGTCAATTCTCATAGGTTGAGAATTGTTGGTGATCTTTCAGGTAAAGATCTATGTTGGATAACTTGAATGTCATAGGCCACGTGATGCAAATCATTGGTTGATTCAAGAACTGGAGGGGTTTTCAGCCGTGTATGCCCAAATGGTATATAAGCAAAAACAGTTAAACATTAATAAAATATATTCATTGTTGGTTTTGACGCTTTCCCCTCATTTATTTTTCAATTGTCATGCCTTCTTTGTTAAAATTTGAGAGAGCCAAGTTTGGGGTCCTTTGTGTGGAAACCGCTGCCGCAAGAAAGGAGGTTCCTACAAGTAAATTGGAAGAAGCTTGGACCAGCCTGGAGGTCACTAAGACTATGACTGCCAAATCTTTAGTAGAAGTAAAGGCTGCGTTTGAAGAGCTGTATTCTGATTACTTTGAAAGGAAGGGACTCCTGTCCAAGGGAACCAAATTTATGCTTGGAATTCTTGGAAATTGTTGGTAGGTTGGGATGAAATCTTGCAACAAGTAAAAGAGATGGCAAATTGTGAAATTGAGGCGTTGAGAGCACAATAGGAAAAAAGCGTTGAAATCATGGCTTGTTGGCGGGATGACAATAAAGTGTTATCCAAGAAAATTGCCTCCCTGGAGGCAAAGCTCCTCAAAGCTTTGTCCCAGGAAGGTAACAGCAATAAGATTCAAGGGCAAGATAATGGTAGGATGGACTGGTTAGGCCTGGATCCGTCACAGAGCCCAACACAGGGGCAGAAAAAACCCATGGTGAAAGGAGTCCAGTCTATGCTTGCCAAGATGTCACCGTTCTCTGGAAATCCCAAGGAAGGAAACACTTTCCTGGAGGGTTTCCTTATACAATCCTCTGGTCTATGAGATGATGAGAAATGTCATTGGTTGGAAGTCCTTGCAGGTCCTGCCTGTTTCAAGTGGTTTGAAAGATGGAAAGGCGACAATTGGACCACCTTGTTAGAGGAATTTTGAGCCAGTTACACTGTAACCCTTAGACCTGGTGATGCTCTTCAAAAAGCTTGAGATGTTACTCAAGCTGGTCATGAGACAGTGTCAATGTACCTTTCCAGAATGGAGGAGTTCTTAGCCTTTGTTGACGTGGAACGTAATCAGGATCTAGTGGAGGATGCTTTCTTCAATGGGGATGTGGCCCGGGTTGCAAACCCAGGCCTCTATGTTACGCTGTGAGAAGTTGCCATGGTCAAAACTTGTTCAGAAGGTCATCCAGATGGAATGGGATCTTGGAGGCCCTCCACACAGTGCTCCTTGTTCCAGAGCAGGAGCTCATGTGGCAGCAGGGGAATAATCTTCTGAGAGAACCAGACGTCCAAGAAGTTCCTCTGATAAGGATCACATATCTAAATTTAAGCGGGCATGTAAGTTCCCCATGGCCAAGGGATGCTGGATCTGTGGGAAAGATGGCCATTTAGCTGGAAAGTGTCCCAACTGTGCGTAATTTGACAAGGAGCACCCTGACCTTATGTTTAAGGATTCAGGAAAAGAAAGGCGGGCTTAGGTGTCTCTCAACCTGAGTCTGGTAATTCAGAGAATAATGGGAGAATGAGACTTTGATCTGGGAAGGCTTTGAAGGAATACAGGAAAAGCACCAGTCAACCAGTGGAACCACCCATACAGGAAATTGATGTCTCTTGTCCAACTCTGCCTGAGGGAAGTCCAGACGCCTCTCCAGATGAGTGGATATTGGATGTGCGCTTAGGGATGAATGAAGATGGGGAGATTACATGGCAGTCTGTGCAAGTCCAGTTGAGTGTGGATTGTCTCAAGGAAGTTGAATGGCGTAAAAAGGTGGCCCAGAGTATGCCTGCACTTTAGATTGCAAAACCTTTTGTGTGGGCATTACAGGGGGTTATTCTTTTGGATATTTTGCTTGATGGTATCTCTGCAAAGGCAGTCTACAATCCAGGGTGTGCTGGAGTGGCGGTATCAAAGAACTTTGTTTGTAGACATGGCATGGACCCATCAAGATTGGTCACTTTGACCTTATCTTCCGCAGATGGGGTTACCACCATCAAACAAGACGTGTTTGATGAGGTGGTAATAAAATGGAAAAATACCAAGGTCAAGACTTCTGTGATAGTTTTACCTGGGGCAGGATTTGATGTTCTGCTTGGTATGACTTGGATTGTTGAGGCCAAGGTGAGCCTGGACGCTGTCAAGAAAGTCTTGGTTCATGAAGGAGTTGAATATGCTTATCAACAACTGAAAATTCCGCCAGTACCAGAAGATGTCCAATCAGTAGTCATCTACACCAAGGAATATTGCTCCATTCCACCAAAGGGAACTGCTTGGTTAAAACCAGTAGCTTTCAATTGCGGAATGCAAGGAGGACAGGTTATCCCAGAATTTCCCAGTCATATATCCTCAAATGTGGCAATATTTGAGGATGGTTCAAATGGTGAATCCCTCAAGTCCTGGAAGTTATTCAACACTTGCGTGGTTCCTGTAGACATTCAGCAAGGTCAGTGTATTGGAGTTTGGATGCCTGTAGTTGGAGAAGTCACAACAAATAAACCTACTGTCTCTTATGTTTGTGTGCCTTCAACAATTTAACCCGTATACTATGTCCAAGTGAAGCACCAGGTACCCTGTTGTATACTCTGGTGTAGAAATGGAGTAGTTGTTTCTTGTTGGACAAATATGATGCAGGGAGAACCGGTCCACCTTATATCATAAAAACGCTGACTGGGAAGCCATACAAAGGGTATGTACCCCATTGTAGTCCTGCTGCAGTTGCTGCAATAAGAGAAGAGGTGGAGAAGATGCAAAGAGCCAACCTGATTGAGGAGAGCATCTGTCCTTATTCTGCTCCAATGGTTTGTGTTCCAAAGCCAGATGGGAACATTTGTGTTTGTATTGATTTCCAAATGGTAAACAAGGATATTGTAAATGATGCCTACCCAATGCACCAAATTGAGGATCAGCTGGATGCCATGGCTGGATCTTCTTGGTTCACCACTTTGGATCTGACTAAGGGATATCACCAACTGTTGATTGACAAGAAGTCTAAGGAGGTTACAGCATTCTCTACACCTGATGGTCTTTATCAATGGAAAGTCTTGCCATTAGGAATGAAAACAGCTGGTGCTGTGTTTCAGCAAGTGATGGACCAAATTATGGCAGGATTGTAGCCTAGGTGTGTCTCGGTGTATATAGATGACATTACTATGTATAGCCCTTCCTGGGAACAACACCTGAAGGATCTTGATGAAGTATTCTGCCAAATTGAGAAAGCAAAGTTAAATATTAGTGTATCTAAAACTAAGCTTGCCTGTTGAGAGGTCAAGGTGTTAGGAAATATTGTGAATTCTCAGGGGATTAAGCCAAGTCCTGAGAGAGTTACTCTTTTGTTGAGCATGAGATCACTACAGTCAGTCCGAGAGGTGCAGGGATTTATGGGATTGGTGAATTTCTATTGGAGATTCATTCCTAATTGTTCTGCGCTTGGAGAGCCGTTGTTTGCTTTAACAAGGAAGAATGCCAGGTTTGTTTGGGGACAGGAAGAAAAGTCAAGTTTCTTAGAGCTGAAAAAGAGACTCTCTGAGGCCCCCATCCTAAGATTCCCTGATTGGTTGAAGTTGTTCTACATTGAAACAGATGCAAGTTCAACTGGTCTGGGTGCCGTTCTTACTCAGGAAGGAGAGTCAAAGTTGTCCCGGCATCTGGTGGCGTATGGTTCCAAAACATTGGGGACCACTCAAAGGAAATACTCTGCTACTGAACGTGAGGGATTGGCAATAGTATGGGCGGTGGAGCATTTTAGGATATATATCCTAGGAATGCCATTCATTATAGTCACTGATCATGCAGCATTGAGAGCGTTTTGGACTAAGGAAGACTTACAAGGCTGTATGCAGTTGTATGCTGAAAAACTCTCTGGATATGACTATGACATTATTTACCAACCTGGTTTGGAAAATCAGATTCCTGACTTATTATCCCGAGCGCTGTTGGCCTGTGAAGTTGAGACGCAGGAAGCCCGGGAAGCGTTATTAAGGAATAGGATTTACGTAGAGCAATCCAAACGTCTTCAAGTGGTGAGAGATCTTCATGTTCAATGGGGAGGTCATCTCAGATAAAAAAAGCTCTGGAAAGCAGTAAAAGACTGGTACTGGTGGTCACAGATGAGAGCTACAGTCCTCCAGATTTTACAAGAATGTGAAGTTTGCTCTAAGTTCTCAGCAGCAAAATCTAAGGTACAGCTCAAGTCAGTGATGTCACATTATCCTTTTGAGTTGGTCTCAATGGATACAGGTCATATCACATTACCAAGTGGTTGGAAATAATACTTTGTGGTTGCCGTTGATTCTTTCACAAAATGGGTAGATGTTTGAGCAATGGCTAAAGAAACAAGCGTTGCACTTGCTAAGTTTCTCTGAGAAGAAATCATAGCACAACATGGTTGTCCTGAGAAGGTTCTCACTGACAATGGACCACCCTACATAGGACCAGCCTTGACTAAGGAATGCTTAAAATGGGGTATTTCTAAGTTAACCACAGCTCTCTACCATCCCAAGACCAATGGGTTAGCTGAAAGAACCATTGGAACCTTAAAACACATCATGGAAAAATTGGCTAATGGAGCTACAACGTGTTGGAAAGATCACCTAGAATGAGTGTCATGGCATACCAGACAATGCCCCATGATTCTACTGGGTTTTTACCATTTTGGATGTTTTTATGGCCGGGAGACTACAACCAGCACTGAAGTGGGCCAATGGGAGTTTGTGGAAAAGAATTCCTACAAGGCCGCCGTAGAGGAACATGCAGCCAAGATGCAGAAGTTATTTGCCAAGGCAAGGATTAAAGGAGAGTGGGTTCAAGAAAAGCGTGCAGCCAAGTGGAACTCAAAGCCTGGAGTACTTCCTCGTGATCATTTCCAGGTGGGAGATCTGGTGTAGTTTGATCAAAGGCGCCAAGAAAAGCACCCAAGAAGAGGTCTTCAGCAATGAGTAGGGCCTATGAGGATTATTTTGGTTAGTCCAAGGCCAAACTACCTAATTTGGGGGGGGGGGTTGGAGCTGCCTTGGGAGAAGAATAGTCCCGTGTTCATCCTCAATTCCTTAAGCTATTCTATGGAGAATTGGAGCTTATAAAGATCTGAGAAGATGAGGCTGATTCCCCCAAAGGGAAGGAAGGGGCCTTGTGACTGTACTACAGTCACTGCTGAGCGTTTAGCCAAATAAATGCTCCAAAATATAAAGATGTTCTGTTTTTGCTGTTTATTACATATAGATAGGTTTGTTTGGAATTCTTGAGGGAAAGGTTCCAAGAAACTGGATATCTATGTTTAATAAAAGAACAGAACATGGATGTTTAGTTAGGTTAGGCTAACTAAAAGAATTGAGGCAAGATTGGCCAAATCAATATTAGAGACTAGGCGTCTCAAAATGGGTTAGTTAATCAGGAAGATTAATTAATAAATGCAGGATGTAATTAATGAGGATTTAATTATATTAAAATGGACTTGACTTTGTCAAGAGGTTTGGTTAAGGTTAAACATGGGAAAACCCACAGAATTTGGGTTAAAAGCGCCGCGTCGGCAAATTTATTGGGTTAGAGGCGCTGCCACACCGCCTAATGAACTTGAGATGTGCCGCTATCAAATTTTCTCAGGCGCTGGGGCGCCACCTGGGGAAATTGCTGGGCGCTGCAGTGGCGCCTGGTTCAAGTTTCAAAGCAGTTTAATGGGTTTTAAAGGCAAAAAACCATTAAATGCAGAAATAACTAAATAAAGGTAAGGATGCCTAGGAATTCAGGTTTGATCAGCTGGTTCCCAGTTGGAACACTGATAGCTGAGTTTAGGATGTGCAATCCACAGGGTTTTAGCGCTGGGAGCTGGGGAAGCTCCATGCCAAATTGGTATATTGGGTTGAATGGAGTCAGGTGACTTCTGACCATTGTAGGTCAATTCTCATAGGTTGAGAATTGTTGGTGATCTTTCAGGTAAAGATCTATGTTGGATGACTTGAATGTCATAGGCCACGTGACACAAATCATTGGTTGATTCAAGAACTGGAGGGGTTTTCAGCCGTGTATGCCCGGATGGTATATAAGCAAAAACAGTTAAACATTAATGAAATATATTCATTGTCAGTTTTGATGCTTTCCCCTCATCTATTTTTCAATTATCATGCCTTCTTTGTTAAAATTTGAGAGAGCCAAGTTTGAGGTCCTTTGTGTGGAAACTGCTGCCGCAAGAAAGGAGGTTCCTGCAAGTACATTGGAAGAAGCTTGGACCAGCCTGGAGGTCACTAAGACTATGACTGTCAAATCTTTAGTAGAAGTAAAGGCTGTGTTCAAAGAGCTGTATTCTGATTACTTTGAAAAGGAAAGTACTCCTGTCCAAGGGAACCAAATTTATGCTTGGGATGCTTGGAACTTGTTGATAGGTTGGGATGAAATCTTGCAACAAGTAAAAGAGATGGCAAATTGTGAAATTGAGGCGTTGAGAGCACAATAGGAAAAAAGCGTTGAAATCATGGCTTGTTGGCGGGATGACAATAAAGTGTTATCCAAGAAAATTGCCTCCCTGGAGGCAAAGCTCCTCAAAGCTTTGTCCCAGGAAGGTAACAGCAATAAGAGTCAAGGGCAGGATAATGGCAGGATGGAATGGTTAGGCCTGGATCTGTCACACAGACCATCTCTGTCCACCTCTTTAAGACTGGTATGAAGACCAAGGGTGATCCCCCCAAGATGACCAAGGCAGTGAAAAAGTATACTGAAATCAGCAAGGTGGTCCTTGCCTACTATCCTAAGGATAGAAAGCTTGAGCATCTCCAAGTTATCTCAGTTGCTCTTTTTACCAATGTTTGAGACCTTTCCCAATAAAGTATTCTTTATCTTCTCTCTTGTTTCTTTTTTGATTTTACCATTCTTTGACTTTTTTTGGTATTTGGTACAATTTTATGCTTATTTTAAAGTATGGATCAAAGTTATAATAGATGAAAATAGTTGTTTTTGGGTATATTTTAACTTTTGGGCTTTACAAAACTATGTTGCTACTAATCAACCCTATTTTTTATTACAGATTTGAATTTCTGAGGCTTTTTTAAGCCTAGAAATGTTTTTTGAGTTTTATTTTTTGAGATTTTTTTGGGTAATTTTTGGAGTTCAAAAAATCTAAAATTTTAAAACCGTTTTTTTCTTAGTCAAAATGCCGTAAATCAAAATGGTGTTTTTACTATAAAATTGAGATGGCATATTTCAAGATGGCTTTTTTAAAATGCCATTTTTGAAATGGCGTGTCCTATCTTTGATTTGACTACTTTTTGATTTCTGCACCCATTAAGAAATTATATGTAAAATTTTAAATAAATTTTTATGAGACTAAATTTTATTTTTTAAAAATGAAGAGCTTATAAAAGTAATTTATATTAAGATTTGAACAAAACAAAATAAAAATTTGCCTAAAGATAAAAAGCTTTTTTTAGCTCTTGATTTCTTTTTTTATATATAGATTTTTTTTAAAATTTTAAAAGTTTTTTAATTTTGATGTATTAAATATTAAATTGAAGATTTTTTTGCACTTTGATTTTGCACTTTTGATTTTGTCCCCTCTATTCAAAGGGGCAAATAAATCCTATTTTAAAATCCAAGTTAAATTAAGTGTGTTTCAAATTGCATCAATTTGGGCACTTTAAGCTTGGTTTTTTGATTTTAGCCACTAGTAAAAATTTTTTTAAAAAAGTCAAATTTAAGAAAAATATTAATTTTTTTTAGAAAATGTTTTACTGAAAAAAAGTGCTGAGATCAAAAAATCCATTGATTTGGAGATTTTGATCTCCACACTTTGACTTTAGGCACTTGCCCAACAAATTGATACAAAATTGAGCTGTACTTATAAATGTCAGATTGGATATGCTTTTCTCCATAGTCTTGGATACTAGCAAAAATCTTAGCATATGACAAGAAGATGATGTTATTGTGTGTCCTCATTTCCCTCCCTTTTATAAACTTAATGATGGTTGAATTGTAGGGGTCAGTATTCACAAAACTGGGACCACTGATAAATTGATTGGACAAGATTCTAGCAGCAGCCACAACTCTGTGCATCCATTAATTGACTGTTCTCTTATTGGTGAAAATGCTGTGGAGTCCCAGTTGGAGACCAAGTGAGATCAGGGGCATCTGTGGGTCATGTTCCATTATGGTCATCATAAGCAGGTGGGCTTTTTCATCATTGGTTGACTTACAGGCACAAGTTAGTGTCTTCTTGGGAGGGGGCCACAGTTGGTGTGGGCTTGCAGGGTTGCAGCCACAGTTGATTTTGCAAAACCCATTGCAGCTGCTATTTCCCCAAGGGACATAAGCATTCCTTGCTTTTTGATCATTTTGAGAACAATTTCCAGGGTGATCAATTCTCTTTGGTGTCTTGCAGGCTGATTGGCTAGAGATGGGATGTATCTGTCTTGAGAACCAGACAATGCCATCTGATTAGCTGTTTCTGGATTCTGGCTTACCTGGATGACCCCCTGGCTAAATTGGATGATTCCAGATGCTAGTGTTAATACACACTCTATATTAGCAGCTGTCTGTACATGGCATGAAAACAGGGCCATGCAAGAAGACACAGGAGAAAGAACACACTCCTGGGTAGTGCTTGGGGAGGGGCCTGTGGATTGGGAGTGGCCATAACCAGAGGCTTCACTGTTGGAAGACCCAGTGTAGCCCTGCATGATTTTATCAAGACCAGGGAACAGCTCATTTACCTGGTTGTTATTGAAAGAAGACACAATAAATTTTTATTAAAAATTAAACTCAAAAAGAGATGTGAATATTTTAGTTAATTTTAAGGTTATGTATGTTAAATTGGTGAATAGTAGGATCAAAATTTAGCCGTCCTAAACTGGAATAGGGTGATTTTTGAGAATTCCTGTGATTCCTAAAAGAATTAGCATAAGTCCACTCTAGATCATTTGACATCCTTTTTGAGAAACCCATAAATTATATTTATTTTAAATTCACCTCAATTATGATTTGAAATTTTGTTCTTGGATTTGGCAATCCTGCAATTTCAGATTTGTTACTAATTTCATGTTGTCTATAATTTGTTAGACATACAGAGAATCTCAAATTGTACATTAGAAGCCTGCATTTCTGATTTTTTTATCCTGCATTTTCTTGTTTTGTTTTGTATTTATATAGTTGAGTTATCTGCTCAAGAGATTTAAAATTTGCCAATTTAAAACAAGAAAGTCAAATTAAATGGTTGATTTTAGTAAATATTTTTTTCACTCAGCTGAGTTGCCTGCAAATGTGATTTGAAATTTGGATCAAGGATTTGACAATCCTGCATTTTTATGTTTAGGTTCTGAATTTACAGTAACTGATGTGTGTCTTGTCTGAGCCAAGCATAAAGGCAGAAAAAACCAACACTATTCTGATTGGCTGGTCTGTAGCACTTGTAGTTTTTTAATTCATTTTATTGTAGTGCCTCAAAAATATTAAATTTAAAATAGCAAATAATATAATTAGTAAAAAATAATCTTTCTCACCACATATACTCTCTGAACTGTATGATCTACATATAACCTCTGAGTATGATCATTTTTTAGTAAATTTGTACTCAACACATAATTAGCATACCAAGTTAAGAACAAATTATATTGTACTTAGACAAAACATGTACATGTACATGTACATGAAAAAACATTTCATTCATGATATCTGGAAAGGGTTCTTTTACACGCTCTGAAATATATTATCTACATATAACCCATGAAAGTGGTTATCTTTTTTAGAAAGGTGTATGTCAAGCCTCCGGAATAATGTAATAGACTTGACCATTCTTCTTCTTGGTTTATTGGTTAGACAACCAATTACCATTCCACTGGATCAATTATAAAAGCATCAACTTAGTATGCTCCTTGAATGTGGCTAGAAGTACATTGATGATTACTCCAAAGATTGATCCTGATCCAAAAAGGGCCCACTCATTGGATCAAACCTGAAGAACCAGGCTTGGTATTTTGGGTCACAATCACAGAATGTTAAACAGCCAATAAGACAGAATGCCCAGGAATATTAATGCAATATGGTTGGCACCAAACATTTACACTGTAGATACCTCAAATTCCATTGCCAATATAGAAAGTTGTTCAGCTTAATGAATGCATGATGCAAAATCCCAATAGACAGGGCAACTAAACTTGGACATGCATAAACCATAAACTAGATGCCGCCAATACGCTGGTGAGATAAGCTGAGACCCGGTAATCTATTGAAGTCCCATGCCAGACCAGCATGGCTGCCTAGCTCTGGGGGCTGAAACTAGCAGTCTGGGAAACAGATAGACTGACTAGTAAGAGTTAGATGCGTCAGACTACAATCTGGCAAGAGGGCTTATCCACCCTATATAATGTGCTCTCCTGATTAGAGATTGAGCAGAATATTCACCCTTAAAGATAGAGATTAAAGAGTCTCTATCACAGTATCACTACTAGCCAAAGCCTAGTAGTCAGAAGTATCCAAGTAAAGCGCATCACTGTTTACTTGCAGACCTGTGTGTTTTCTCCTACAGACTTGGAGTACCGCCAGGCTGTAGCCTCACCTAAGACCTGATTGGTAGCTACAGACTGTTGCCATACAGTCCCCTATCAACACTCACATTACAATGTCCTTTAATAAACACAATTCCTCAAGACCACAAAATCTTGACAGTGTACTTTTGGTTGTAGTTGATATACTGATTTAAAAGCAAATTATGTTTTACTTGGAAAAAACAAGTTCTTAGATAAAAATGTTGTTCATGATACATGGAATAGGTTGGTATACTGTAAATTCAGAACCTAAAAGTAAAAATGTGAGATTTTCAAATTGTTTTTGCGTGAACTCATAAACTAAATGAAGTAATTTTCATCCAAGAGCAACTTACTTTTTTATATAAAAGGATGAAAAGTATTCCAGTAAGTTGGTGAGTTCACGTAAAAACAATTTGAAAATCCCACATTTTTACCTTTAGGTTCTGAATCTACAGTATACAAACAATAAATAATATTAATATCAATTGAATATTATGACTTAAACCTTTTAAAAAATTCATAATTATATTTATTGATTTTTTTAAAATCTCTAATAGTTGCAAACAAATAGATACTGAAAATTCAGAACCTAAAGGTAAAAATGCAGAATGTCAAATTCTTTTGCATGAACTCATCAACTTAAAGGATTGATTCTCATCCCATAAAAACTTACTTTTTTATATAAAAGGATGAAAAATATTTCAATAAGTTGGTGATTTTATGCAAAAAAATGTGAAAATTCTGCATTTTTACCTTTAGGTTCTGAATCTACAGTATATTTTATTGGTATGTTTTTATTGGTATAAAAGAGGTGGGGATAAGAACAGGGAAAACATGACAGAATTGGAGGCAATGATCAAATAGTTGGATGCTGTTGCAACTGAACCAATGATGATTCAGTATTTGGAATTGGGGAAGACAACAGTTCAATAGAAAGGACAGAATAATAATAAGGTATTGTTTATTTTAGAATATTGTGATTAATATACTATATGGGGAAAGCCACACAGCCACAAGGGGGTGGCATGATGGCATGTTCCATATAAGGATTGGAGCCAAGGAATAACTTGTGTGGGGATCTACAAGTTGAATTGGTAGCGCTCCTAATTAGGAGAAAGTGCCTGCAATTTGATATTGCCATCAGATTGGTTCATGTTGTTAGATATGTCAAGGGGTGACTCATTGAGCACCCCCTGTGTATTGTAAGATATGTTGGCATGAAATTTGGGAAACTTGGTTGCAACACCCCCCTTGCCCCCTACTCATTGTCAGACACCAGGATTAGAGTCTGCAGAAGATCTGGGAAGGTGTTATAAATTGGCCTTGTGGACGTCTTGGGGATTAACGTCTATAGTGCTAGCTTTGGAGAGTATGGTTTCAGGCTTATACTCAAATTAATACAATTCTTAAAGACTCTGAAGTCTTTACCTTTAAATCTAAGGTAACAACTAAGTAGAGTGTAAAAGCAATTAGATAATGTGTGAAAGTGTAGAAGTATATTTTATTGAAGAAAGAAGGGAATTTATATACTAGGAAGGCTGCACAGTGGCTGCAGGAGTGTTATTAACACCTGTAAAATTATTTGGAACATCATATATAACCGCTCAAGTTGTAGGAGAAATTATTTACAGCATCTTCTTGTGTCCACCAGACTCTTGCATTCACATTCCTTCCAGTTGGAGATTATCCAGAAAATCTGGCGGGGGAAAGTAAGTGCAAGTTACCCCAGAGTGGCTGCAGTTTGCAGCTTCCCATTACAGAAGTTGCTGGAAGTTTCCAAACCCAATCCATATGGATGTAAAAGGTTGGCTGAATCATTGTAACATCCGAGATACAATTGGAAATGCAAATCCATTGTATCCAACGGATTTGAGTGCAAACCAAATTAGCCTTGACTATCAGGATTGATTCCACTGATAGCCTTAACCAGTCTATTCATTCAGTATAATTTACGACAGAAGATCTGCACAAACAACCTTTGTGTGGGGATGGCGCGGCAGGGGCGCAAGTAGTTGTGGTGGAGCTTTGTGGTGTTTCCTTGGGTATCCTCAAGCTGATAGGTGTGATTGTTGTAGACCGCACTATCTTGAAGGGCCCTAGGTGGTTAGGTTCCAACTTGGCCAAATTGGCGTTGAGGGTATAGACAGGGTCACCTATAGTGTACCTGGCTTCAAGGCGCTTTGTCCCTCCTTCAATTTGTTTGTGTTCAATTTCTCAGGCTTTGGCACACCATTGATTTAGGGATGGATTTGTCAACAGGGGGCTTTCTGGGAACTTTAGACCGTAACTTCCTCTGTTCAACTCCCGTCAGACTGTCAGGCGTCCCAAAGGCCAGAGCGCTGGGGCTGAACCCGGTGCCTCTGTTGATTCTTTCCTGTAAGATAAGTAGGGTGGTGGGGAGGTGTTCAGTCCATGTGGTGTTGGGGTGCTCTTGTGAGAGCTTGTTAATCAACTGGACCAGTGAGCTATTCAATCACTCTACACGCCCATCGGCTTGCAGATGATAGGGGGTAGTAACTATCCTTTGGAGGGCATTCTTGGTATAGTACGCCTTCATGACCTGTCCAACAAGTTTGGGGCCATTATCTGTGATGAGATGTTTGGGCCGCCCAAAGCGGGCCACAATTTTCTTGCCAATAATGAGGGTAATGGTGGTGGCAGTGTGGTTAGTTGTTGCCCAGGCCACTGGCCAACAAGTGAAGCAGTTGATAGCAGTTATGATGTATTTCTTTCCCAGTATGTCTTCATGGAGGGGCCCAACCACATCAAGAGCCCACTGTTCAAAGGGTTCCATGGCCTTGATGGGCAGGACAGACTTGGGGGTGCAGGTTTGAACATATTCTTTTTGTACAGTATACATGTTTCAAGGAAATCAAAGATATCTTGGTGCATACACAATCACCAAACCTTTTGTTTCATGATCTCAAAGAGGTTGCATCCTCAGATGTGACCCAAGGTGCAGTGGTAATGCAATATTGTGTTGCCTTGTTGTGTGGTGGGGATGTAAGGCGTCTTCTCACTTGTCTCTGCCTGGCAGCAGGTGTTGTCAGCATTGGTGATGAACTGAATTTCATTGTACTTCAGCTTAGAGATGGTTACTGAGTTAAGGCCTTCATAACAAGCCGCTTCAGGACAGAGGTACAACATTGGCCAATCAGGATCCAAGCTGTCATCCCTGGTGATGGACACTACATAGAGTTGCAAGAGGGTGTCAGCTGCAAAATGTTCCTTCCCAGGCTTGTACTCAATGCGCAACTGGTAGGAGGATAGACTCTTGACCCAGCCTGCTTGGCAGCGTGTCAAGTGGGACTTGGTGTTGAAGTACTAGAGTGAATTGTGATCTGTCAGGACGCGGGATAGAAAGGTTGCCCCTTTCAGGTAACAGTGTCATTTCTCAACGCAGTGCCTAATTGCTGCCAACTCTTTATTGCAAATAGGGTAATATTTTTGTTATTCAGTAAGTTTCCTGGACTCATATGAAACTGGGAGAAAGATGTCCTTGTCAGTTTCTACCCGTAGTACGCCCCCTATGGCTCTGTTGCAACCAAGTTTCCAGACTTGCCTGCTAACGTATCTTACAATACACAGGGGGTTCTCAATGAGCCGCCCCTTGACGTATCTAACAATATGAATTAATCTGATGGCAATATCAAATGGCAGGGACTTCATCTTAATTAGGAGCACTACCAATTCAACTTGCTGATCCCCTCACAAGTTATTCCTTGGCTTCAAACCTTACATGGAACTTCCCACTATACCACCCCCCTTGTGGCCTTGTGGCTTTCCCCATATAGTATATTAATCACTTTATTCTACAATAAACAACACCTTATTCTTATTATTCTGTCCATTCTATTGGACTGTTGTCTTCCCCAATCCCAAGTAATGAATCCTCATTGGTTCAGTTGCAACAGTGGTAGCAGAAGTAGGTTTACAACCTACCTAAAACAAAATTCCCCCAAGAAAGGACAGAGTACAGGCCATATGGCTACTCTCCAACAAGAGACTTTCCTGCCAATCCCCAAGGGGGACATCCCCAATGGGTATGTCATATATCAAGACCAGCTAGTTCTCACTAGTGTGTACAATTGGCTCTGCCTTGGGCAGCATGATGCCAGTGTCACCCCGCCCCAGTCAGATCTGTCTCAGTGCATGCTCAATCTTTAGCTAGAATCCTTTGCTGGTGGCGTCAAGGGGGCCAACATTGTCATTTGGCTCCAATCTACAGAAACCTGCCTTTGCATCTGTTAGGCTCCTGAGCCCATGTGGGTTGCCACTGTGTCTGGTTGCCTCACAGGGCCCGCCGCTGTGTGGTTCACCAACTGGGCCAGCCAAGAACTTGACGTTACCTGGGCGGCATTCTGAGACACCGCCAAGTCCCGCTACAGTGAAACCTTCTCCCCCATTGTCGTGGGAACTCCTCTTCTAGCAACCAAACAAAATAGTTCCGTTCCTGAGTACCTTGCTGCCTGGCAACAAGCTCTTGCTGCCTCCCCCAAAGCTGTGACTGACGGAAATGCAATGCTACTCACTCTCATCATCAATGGGTTAAAACCCCATATCTGCATGTGGGTCCCGTAGGTTGCTGCACCTCCATTAAAAACTGCTATAAGGCCATTGCAGAGGCTAACAACCAGGCCTCAACGGGCTTCTGCCATACCAGTGACGCTCCATCCCAGTCATATACCAACCTGGCAGTGGCCACAATCAAGTAGGCTGCTGCCAGCCCTGTCAGCAGGATAATGGGACTAAACGCCCTGCAAGGGGGAGCTCCAGCTTGTGCAGATCAAGGGTCAGGGAAAATCCTGGGGGTTGTAGCAACAAGAGGCCTTGCAACCCCACCTGACCCATCCTCTCAATCCCTGCTTGCAAAAAAACCCTGCGACTACAACATTCATGAAGTTGAAACCCTGGATGTCTTTCAAGTCCACAGTGACAACCCTATATTACAAGCAAGCCACTCCTCAAATAAAGTAACACACTTGTCCTATCCCTTCCATTTCCGTGGGAAGACCCAAAAATTACTGGTAGATACCAGGGCCAACCACACTATGGTGGACCAGGCGTTTGCGGACTCTCAGCAATTAGACCAAGTGCCCAGCAGATTCAAAGCAGTACAAGTAGCTGACTCCTGCAGAGTGGCCATCACCCACAAGACAGTACCCTTCTCAGTGAGAATGGGGAACGTCCAGGTTAAGCTCTCTGGGCTAATCATGGCAGGGCTCAGCCCCAACGTAATTGCTGGCCTCAACTGGCTTTGGAACAACCGTCCCTACATTAATTGGGATACCTCTGTCATTACCCTCAACAAAAATGGGGTGGGATTCCAGATTTACCCTGTGGAAATGAGCAAGTTACTCCATGATACTGTGTTTGTCAGAATAACAGAGACAGGCTTGTACAATTTCAAGGGGGGGAAATAGACTTTAACCAATGCTCAGTTGAAGTTATCCACGCTGAACCATCCACAATTCCTCACTTGACCTTCTCACCACCACCAGCGCTCTCTTCACTCCTCAAGGAGTACAAGGACGTATTCAGTGAGACACTTGAACAACTACCTCCTCCCCAGGAGATCCATCACGCTGTACAACTTCAAGGATTGTTACCTAAAGCACAACCATTATATTGTCTCACGCCAAAGGAAGATGAAACCCTCCACCTGCACCTTGTGGACGCGCTTGATAAGGGCTTCATCTGCTCCTTGCTCTCTCAATATGGGGCAGCTGTCTTCTTTGTAGCCAAGAAGGATGGGTCCCTTTGCCTGGTCACAGACTACTGCTTCCTAAATGAGGTGACAGTTAAGAACAAGTACCCCCTGCCGCTGATTGACACCCTGTTTGATACACTTGCAGGTGTGAAGGTCTTTAGCAAGATCAATCTCACTGCGGGGTACAACCAGAACCACATTGCACCAGAGAGTGAGGCAAAAACTGCCTTCTGCACACGCTACGGGTTGTTTGAGTGTTGTGTCATGAACTTTGGAATGGCCAACACTCCTTCCACCTTTACCATGTTGATAAACAAAGCCTTTGAGGAACTGATTGGGAAATTTGTGGTTGTGTACCTTGATGACATCACTATCTTCAGTCAAGATCAAACCACACACCTCTAACATCTCTGTGCTGCCCTCAACACCCTTTGGAAAAATCAGCTAAAAGCTAAACCCTCCAAATGCAAATTTCTCAAGTTGGAGCTGTTATTCATTGGGCACACCATCTCTGCCCAAGGGATAAAGCCCAACCCTGCCAAAGTCAAGGCAATCACCAGCATGCCACACCCCACTGATGTGGGCCAGGTGCAGACATTCCTAGGCATGGTTGCCTACGTACGCAAGTTCATTCCCAATTGCGGGGAGCTAATTGCACCTCTCACTGAGCTCCTCAATACCAAATAGCGCTTCCATTGGACCCCTGTCAGAGATCAAGCCTTCAATACGTTGAAGCAAAGGCTCACAACAGCACCAGTACTGCAGTTCCCCAATTGAAACTGACAGTACAAACTTGAGACCAATGCCTCCAACAGGGCCATAGGGGGCTTGCTAAGGGTAGAAACTGACAATGGCATCTTCCTTCCCGTGGCATACAAATCCAGGAAACTTACTGACTTGGAACAACACTACCCCATCCATGATAAAGAATTGGCGGCCATTGTACACTGTGTTGAGAAGTGGCGCTGTTACCTGGAAGGAGCTACCTTCCCACCCCGCGTTCTGACGGACCACAAGTTGCTCCAGTACTTCAACACACAGTTCCACTTGACATGCCACCAAGCAGGATGGGTTGAGTGTCTATCCCCCTACCAGTTACGCATCAAGTACAAGCCTCAAAAGGAACTTGTTACAGCTGACGCTCTCTCATGACTCTACGTAGCGTCCATCACGGGGGACAATAGCTTGGACCCAGATTGGCCCATGCTCTACCTCCTCCCTGAGGCAACTTGCTATGAGGGCCTTAACTTGGTCACCATCTCCAAGCTGAAGGACAACAAAATTCAGTTCACCACCAATGCTGGTAATGTCTGCTGCCGGGAAGAGACAGGTGAGAAGACACCTTACATTCCCACCACAGACAAGGGGACACCATATTGCACTACCGCCAAACCCTGGGTCACATCAGAGGGTGTAACCTCTTTGAGATTATGAAACAGAAGGTTTGGTGGCCGCGCATGCATCAAGACATCTTGAACCTCCTCAAACCATGCGTGTGTGCAAAAAGAACACATCCAAACCTGCGCCCCCCAAGTCTGTCCTGCCCATCAAGGCCATGGAACCCTTTGAGCAGTGGGCCCTCAATATTGTGGGGCCACTCCACAAAGACAGACTGGGAAAGAAGTACATTATCACTGCCATTGACTACTTCACTTGCTGGCCAGTGGCCTGGGCAACAACCAATCACACCACCACCACCATTACCCGCTTTATTGGCAAGGAAATTGTGGCCCGCTTTGGGCGGCCCAAATGCCTCATCACAGATGGTGGCCCCAAACTTGTTGGGCATGTCAAGAAGGCATACTGTGCTAAGAATGCACTCCAATGTATAGTTACGGCCCCCTATCATCCTCAAGCCAATGGACGCGTGGAACAGTTAAATGGCTCACTGGTTCAACTGATTGCCAAGCTCTCACAAGAGCACCCCAACACCGCATAGACCGAACACCTGCCCACCGCTCTACTTATCCTTAGAGCAATAATCAACAGGGGCACATGGTTCAGCCTCAGTACCCTGGCCTTTGGAACACCTGACAGTCTGACAGAGGTTGAACAGGGAAAGCTACAGTCCAAGGTTCCTGACAAGCCTCCCCTAGTAACAACTCCATCCCTAGACCAATGGCGTGCCAAAGCCCGGGAAATCAAACACAAGCAGATTGCAGGAGGGACAAAGCACCTCAAAGCTAAGTACGCTGTAGGTGACCCCGTCTACACCCTCAATCCCAATTCTGGCAAGTTGGAACCCAATCATCTAGGGCCCTTCAAGATAGCTGCAGTCTATGACAATCACACTTATCAACTTGAAGATGCCCAAGGAAACACCAAGAAGCTTCACCACATTTGCTTGTGCCCCTACTGCGCCATCCCCACACAAAAATTGACCGTGCAGACCTTCCCAGACCTTCTGCAGACTCTGGACTTGGTGTTTGACAACAAGCAGGGGGCAAGGGGGGTGTTACAACCAAGTTTCCAGACTTGCATGCTAACGTATCTTATGATACACAGGGGGCACTTGATGAGCCGCCCCTTGATGTATCTAACGTTATGGATTAACCTGATGGCAATATAAAATTGCAGGCACTTTCTCCTAATTAGGAGCGCTACCAATTCAACCTGCAGATCCCTGCACAAGTTATTCCTTGGCTTCAAACCTTACATGGAACTTCCCACTATGCCACCCTCTTGTGGCCTTGTGGCTTTCCCCATATAGTATATTAATCACAATATTCTCCAATAAACAATACCTTATTCTTATTATTCCTGTCCTTTCTATTGGACTGTTGTCTTCCCCAATTCAAATACTGAATCCACATTGGTTCAGTTACAACAGCTCTTTCAGAGGTATCAGTCTCAAGTTTGTACTGGTAGTTCAGATTGGGGAACTGCAGTACAGGTGCAGTTGTAAGTCTCTGCTTCAACGTCTCAAAGGCTTGATCTCTGTCAGGGGTCCAGTGGAAGCACTGTTTAGTATTGGGGAGCTTGGTGAGAGATGCAATAAGTTCTCCACAATTGGGGATGAATTTACGCACATAGGCAACTATGCCAAAGAAGGTACGCACCTGAACAACATCAGTGGTAGGTGGCATGCTTGTGATTGACTTGATTTTGGCAGGGTTGGGCTTTATCCCTTGGGCAGAGATAGTGTGCCCAAGGAACAGCAGCTCTAACTTGAGAAACTTGCATTTAGAGGGTTTAGCTTTTAGCTGGTTTTTCCAAAGGGTGTCAAGGACAGCAAGAAGGTGTTGGAGGTGCGTGGTTTGATCTTGACTGAAGACAATAATGTTGTTAAGGTACACAATCACACATTTCCCAATCCATTCATCAAATTCTTTGTTCATCAACATGGCAAAAGTGGAAGGCGTGTTGGTTATTCCAATTTTATGACCCGGCACTCAAACAACCTGTAGTGTGTGTATAAGGCAGTTTTTGCCCCATCCCCTGATGCAATGCAGACCTGATTGTACCCTGCGGTGAGATTAATCTTGCTAAAGACCTTTGCACCTGCAAGTGTGTCAAACAGGCCGTCAATTAACGGCAGGGGATATTTGATGGGAAGTAGTCATATGGCCTGTACT
Organism: Entomophthora muscae; assembly: GCA_014839935.2. Taxonomy (NCBI): domain Eukaryota; kingdom Fungi; phylum Entomophthoromycota; class Entomophthoromycetes; order Entomophthorales; family Entomophthoraceae; genus Entomophthora; species Entomophthora muscae. The sequence continues at coordinate 27,541 of QTSX02007434.1, read as the reverse complement.
CTGTCCTTTCTTTGGGGGATTTTGTTTTAGGTAGGTCGTAAACCTACTTCTGCTACCACTGTTGCAACTGAACCAATGAGGATTCAGTATTTGAATTGGGGAAGACAACAGTCCAATAGAAAGGACAGGAATAATAAGAATAAGGTATTGTTTATTGTAGAATATTGTGATTAATATACTATATGGGAAAAGCCACAAGGCCTAAGAGGGTGGCATAGTGGGAAGTTCCATGTAAGGTTTGAAGCCAAGGAATAACTTGTGCAGGGATCTGCAGGTTGAATTGGTAGCGCTCCTAATTAGGAGAAAGTGCCTGCAATTTTATATTGCCATCAGATTGGTTTATGTTGTTAGATATGCCAAGGGGTGACTCATTGAGCGCCCCCTGTGTATCGTAAGATACATTGGCAGGCAAGTCTGGAAACTTGATTGCAACAATGTGGTGGTGGCCAAGATCAAGAAAGTCAATTAAAAGGCAAAGGACATTCTCAAGGAGGTGGTGTTAGAAGATGACAAACTGAACAAACTTAATTTGAAGGTTGTGAAGAGCAAGATACCAAATACAAGAGTAAAACTTGCAACTAGTTTCAGGGCCCAGAATGCCCTGGACAATCAGCTGGCTTTCCTAGAGGCAAAACAACCCACGGCCTGGAAATCATTACCAACTGTCTTCCAGAGTAAAAAAAACCTTTGAATCATATATGATCTGGTATTTGAGAGGCCCACAAGTCTCTAATCCCTGGCTTCAATTCTATTAACAAATTTGGCACACGTTACTATCAGGAAATTTTACATTGGGAGCGTGATTATTTAATTGCACAATCAGGCGCTCAATTGCTCACAGGTTCTATAAATATATGTGGCACCTCAGCATGCTGCAGCTCAAGCAAGTTTCCTGTTATGCTAGCCAATACCCATCCATTCCTAAGCTCAAGTACACAATTCCCAGAAAAAAATTACCAGTTTGACTGAAAATGATGCCACCAGATCTCTGGTGGCACAAAAGGCTGCACTTTCACCAGTAAGTATAAGTAGTGAGGAGAAAAGGTCATCCTTAATGTTGAAATCATAAAATAAACAAATTTATGCCCAGGACCCATTATTTTCTTTCAGTAATTAATTATTTTTGCACCAATATAATTATTCTGCTTTCATACATTCTTGAATCTACTACACAATATAAATGTGCCTATCTGTACCCTCCTGGCTTTGCTCCTGACACTTCAGTTAAACCACCTTGCATTCTTGACTTGGAGTTATTCCATCCCAACCATCTGGATCTCCCTCCTGGTTTTGCTAGAGGGACCACCTGACTGTTATGAAGGAGATTCCTACTACTCCCCCCGACCAATGTACCTCCTGACCAAGACTTTTATAAAGTTGGGGTTTGCTTAAATCACATTATTGGGGCTGGCCAATCAGGTTGTGCCCCATACTGGAAGTTGGTGTCCTTTGGCTAAAGCTGTGAATTAAAATGTCAGGATTGCACCAATTGTGTACATGACCTTTCAGACCCAGTCTGCTTCCCCTGTGGGAGTCCATCCAGACTCTGGCGTGGGCTGTGACAGCCAGGCTCCTAAACGTACAAAAAAATGTTCTTGACATCCTGCAGTTCAAGCCACTGGGGTTTGCAATTGCAGAGGCGTGGGAAAAGATCCATTGATATTTGAACAGTTAAAAAATGGAATAAAACAGAAATTAACAGAAGATGGCCAGCAATCTGCAAGTGAGAAGACCTGTGAAGAAGCCCTAATCAAGTGGAAAACAAGTAAGGATATAGAAGGTAAAAAATAAAAATATTATACTAACTTTTTTATTTAAAGGTGAGCAAAAAGGTGTAAAACAACAATTCCTGAAATCACATGTGACCAAGACCTTTTACAGCAACTATGTCCCCCATATTGAGCGTCAGCTGGTTCTGACAACAGCTGTCTGATTCAAAATGCTTGAAAAATTAGAAAAAATTACCCTATCAACTCACCACAACTTGCAGAGCTCCAACAAAACCAAATGACACTGAATGGTGGGCTGCAGCTTTGGCTGTGACCCCAAAGATCCACCTTGACCAGTATGTTCTGCCCCCCAAATTCTTCAATCTGTTTGTCCTCCTTGTCTGGGACTTTTTTAGCACCATGCCATAACATAAATTACCCAAAATAGAGAGAGGACAAGAAGAAGTCTGTTTCTGTAAAATCACTTCTCCCTTTGGCCTTGGATTGAGCCGTTTTTCCTAGACACACAAAGAAAACCAACCAAAACCCAGCCAAGCTGCTAAATTTCATGGTAGACTTAGAACACACTGTTGACAAGCCTTTTTTGTTGGCATACTCTTCCCAAGTTCTACCATCTGTGCTTAGCCCCCCCCCCTGCCCAATGGTGGAAGAATTGCTATTCAATTTGGACTGTTATTTGGCCTGATGTTGCCCATTTCTCAAAATCATTAGGTCTGGCCAATCAAGTGAGGACACATCATTTGCTACAAATTCCAATGCTTTGGTGCCCCTGTAGAAATACTGGGAAGGTGCCGCCCAATCATATTCTTCTTCAGAAATCACTCCAAAACCTTTCAACCCCCTGACAATGAGTTGCAAAAAGTATCCCCCAGCCAACCAGGGGGTTCCACAACTCATGGCAATTACATCTCCCCAATTCAACTCCCTTAAATTAGCAAGCAGGCCTGTTTGGGTCCCTGCTTGTCTATTATTACAATTAAAGAGTCTTGGCTTTTGATTTTATCTTTAAAAATTTGGATCTCAGCTCCTCAAGTCCTTCTCCTAAATATTATCAGTAAAATTCATGTCCTTTTTACCTCCCCTCCCTTCCTCTGGTCCCTTTTGGAGCTTCTGTTACTCTTAAGGCTTGTGTAGCAGCGTCAGGTGAATATTTAACTGTATTTGCTTTCAATTACAAGTTAAAACTTAAGTTTAGTTTAGTATTCTATATAAAACTTACCTTATTTTAAAAAAAAAACGTTTTTGCTTTGCTCTCTTTATTTAAGTGTATATCATTCTAAAAGCCTCCCTTGGTCAACCCAAAGCCTGTAAGCGCATCTGGAGACTTTAAAGAGCTCAAATTTTCTTGTGGTACCCCCCAAATTAGTAGTTAGTACCAAATTTGACTACTGTGATAACTGCTACCTTCTCCAAATTTTCTAGCAAATTTGATAATGTTGGTTTATCTTGCAAAGTTTGTGTGTCAGGATTCTCCTCTTTCATTACTTTATGCTGCTAGTATTAATTTAGAATATCAAGTTTATTCTTACTTTTTGATCCCTATAAACTTTATATTCACTTTCACATTACTTCCCTTCACTTCCTCATCTTTACGGTTTAAAATTAACCTATTAACAATTAGTTTTTTAAATTTGAACTTACCTTTACACTGTGAACAATTCTTAACCCGGTACCTATACACCAAGGTTAGCTTAACTAAGTCTGAATCACAATTATCTTTTTATTTTTTGCCTGGATTACGCCAGCATTTTGACCTAGTTTTCCTGCTCTTCTGCTGCACTGCTTTTCTTTTGGCTTACCAAACAATCAACGGCCGTTACCCTTGTCTTTCCCCTTTATTTTGATGTTAACTTTTTTAAGTTAAATGCATCTCCAGACAGGTGCCCACCTCACATTACTTAACTAACTAATCTTGGTTATGTCTTTCCCCTTTTTCAGTCACCTCAATCAAATCAAGTTAATAAATAGCTTGAGTTTTATTCAGTCTCAACTTAAGTTGAGATTGTTTGACTTGTACCCCAAAAAGGTACTTGTTAGGTTTTGTGGCTTGAGTTTTCTTTTCTTAACACTTTCATGACCCATCCTAGTTCCATGATACCATTTGATTACATTTTTCATCAGTTAAGTAATTTTTATAGTGGGACTCACACTTTGATTGTGGATAGTTTTAATCCACCAGCTAGTGGTGATCACTTCCCAGACCTAGAAATTGACTTTTTAAATAAATTTTCAGTCATTAAGACTGGTCTTTATTTTTTTCTTAGGATTAATAAACCACTTTAGCCCTTACTTTACTTCATATAAGCTTTTAGGAGCCTTTGTCCAGTTATTGTTGCAAACCTTACCTACCTTTTTATATTTAACAAACATAAAAATTCTTGGTTTAAAGGCTTTAGTCTACAATAATTTACCCCAAGCCTTCAGACCTTACATTGTGCTCTTTACTCTTGATCCTACTTTGTTCTTGATCTGGTCTACCTCCCCTGAGTTGATGACCTGCATCTCCTCCTTCACCTAGCTGGCAGGTGAGAATCCCTCTCATCTGTTACATCTACTAGATAACCTCTCTGGAAAGACCAGTAACCTACTCTCTACAGGGGAAACTCTGGTTTATAGCTTGGTCAGTGTTGACGTAGAGTTTACCCTGGCCACTGAAGCCCCAATAAGCTGTTGGTATGAGGACTCTCATGTGATCCCTCCTGTAGAATCTGTGGTTCTTCCCCCACTCAACAGTATGCTCTTACCCTAGAAGTGCTCCCCAGGTGCACATCCTGGCTTTTTTAGGTATGCTCTTGATGGGCCTGAACATGTACCTCCCTCAACTGTTCCATATTGGGTCCTTTTGGTTCCCTATTTGAGCAGCCATCCCAGTCTTACACTGTATGGCATCCTGGTGGGTTTTTTCACTGGGAGGGAGCTGAGCTTAGTAATTTTAGCTCCCCTCTACCATGGTTTGTTTCCTGCCAGAGTACACAATATTGCATGTCCTAAAACCTTTTTAAAGAAAAATAACTGACCTTACCTACAGTTTGTCTGCTGTCCTTCTCCACATTGTGGGTGTCTTTGGAGACTTTGGGGCCTCCTGGTGCTCTGACAAGATTGGAATTCTGCTGACCATGAAAAAACCTTTGCAACCACACCCCTAAAAAATAAAATAAATACCCTATATAATATATTTGTGAGTTCTCATCCCTGTTTGATGAGTATAGACTTCACTTATTTGTTTACATAAGTCTTGTTATAACAATGGGGATTAAAACAGAGGCTTGCAACATACTAGATATAACAACTAAGCTGGACAAAATTCAACATTTACTATATGGAAAAAGGAGTGTGTCTGGGTACAGCTCAATAGAGTACTTTATTCAGGACACAGTTATTCTTGCTACCACCTATGGAATGTCAGCTTCACTAGAAAAGATACTCTTGGCCAATTGTATCACAGTGCTCCTATACTCAAGCCGCTGCAAGCTATATAGTACAGGAGCCATGTCAACATACACTTTGGCAATAGAAATTTCTAGTTTGTTTCAAAGAAAAGTCCTGGAATTATACTGATCACATCTCCAATAAAGCTCCTCAACTCAAATAAAAGTTTTACTATCATATATATGTCTACTTTTAAAATATAAAATATTTACATCATTCATATACAATAAATAAATACATATTAAAAAATAAATAATTTTATATATTGTTTCATTCATTTGGCTTTGCTTTGTTAATTTTTATTATACCTGACGTTATACAAATGGAATCACAGAAAGAGAGCCAATACAAATTAAACTAAATAAAAAACAAATATTAAAAAATAAAGTGCAAAAAGAATATTTGGAATTGCTAAGCCTTTAATTAATTGGCTTCTTGGAGAGGCACACAGGAAGAAACAAATCAGTGTGGCCTTAGAATTTACCCATGGTCTCAGCTGGGAGAGTATGGACACCAACCTGCAGCAAATTGAACAAATTATTGGGCCCAGATGGCGTCCCCTCCTTGACAACTCACTTAAGCCACCCAAAAATCTCCTTGATTGGATTGAGAAATGGAGAATAGGCAGCAAGAAATAAAAGGTTTAAAGGCGCTGTAGTCAATTGTTGGGAGCCAATTTCTATGCCAGGCTCAATCACTTGGAAAGTCATTTAGAATTTCTTCCACCTTGTGGAGCCCAACATTATTCAATATGATAACATTGGTGATACCCAAACTAGTGACTCAGAGATGCTCCTGAACCAATCAGATAAATTCAAGTAATGTCCCACTATTGTGGGAATCTCTGATCATCTGATATATTTCAATGCTGAGGGAACCAAGAAAGTCTAACATAGAGTAGGCAAAAGAACATACAGATGCATGCCAAGCTATGCCATCATTTTCACTTTTAGGCACATAGCCATAAGCATTGCACATGGACAACTGTAAAGCCCAGCTATGGTAGACACAGCAGAACTTACTTTTTATAATGAATTTAGGGAAATAGATAGCAAGATTAGTAAACCTTCAATGATAGCTTAAGCTATCAGATGTTCAAATGGTGTTTATCTATAGTAAAATCAATAATGAGGAGGAATTTAAGGTGAACTATGGGTACATTGTGCATTAATAAACTTGCAGCTCATTAATTAAAAGGTCTTGTGTTCTAGTTGATTTTACGTGCAATGTGGGCTCTTAACAAGTACATTATTTTCTAAAGCTCTGGCTCTAAGCAAAAAACTCATCTGTAAGCAAAAATAACTTAGATTTAAGTGAAAATATTTGATATTTAAAATTAAATCAACTCAGATTCAAATAAAATTAAAATAAATTAATTTATATTGATTATCAACAGATTTGGGTTCACTTCTATTTTGTTTTATTCTGATTTAATTTTGTTTAAATCTCAACTGTTTTCACTTAAATCTCAGTTGTTTTTGCTTACAGATGAGTTTTTTGCTTAGCGCCAGAGATTTGAAAACTACTGTACTAATTTATTATTAAATGATGCTAGAAATATGAAGAGCTTTAAAATGAGTGGTTGATCAATCATTTTGCTTTCTTATTTGCTGAGATACACTTTCATGGATGACATCAGTTCATGCAGCAGGAAATCATGCAGAGGGGGCTGCTTTTGCTCAATTTAACTCTCTATTTGCCTTTTGACCTGTATTGATTTATTAAGATAAATTGTATGCACTATCAAGAGCTCTTGAATGAAGGTTTAGGCATTGACATCCATTGATTAGCGGCTGAGATATAATTGCATGAATTGCATCATCTATGCAATCATGACATCATGCTTAATGAAGCAGTGGTGTCTCAATCTGGCATTTTGCAATTCTCCCCCTTTGCACTAGACTGTGCTTATTTTTGCTTTGATCCTCATTCAGAGCTATTGTGAATGCAGCTATTCACATATTTTGATTTTGCCTTTGGTGGGCCATTTTGAGGATGAATCTTGCGCTTTTGCTTTTGCTACTCAAAATGAGTTGATGACCAATTCAGGAAGTACAATTGTTTGGTTTCCTGATCCCTGTGCAACTCACTCACCTCACTAATGCTGGTGGTGAGTGATCCTACCGTCCATGTACTGTTTTGTGGTAAAGCTACACAGTATATATTCACAATCTTTATACCCAATAAATCTTAAGTTCTATTCACATTTTTGTCTTTGTATCTTCTGTACTTCTGCGCCTCTTTCTAGCCACAACTAGTAGAGATTATTCTTCCAGGGCTTCAAGGTAAACGCATTTGCCTTCCCTGTCATCTAACCAAGATTTAGTACAAATCCAATCCTAAGTTTAGGATTTCCTGTTGTGTGTCTGTGCCGCACCTCATAACACGACAAAAATGGTGCTCACTACAGGGGCTGTAAGCCCCTTGGTTATCCCCTTTGCATCCACATTTTCAGGTTTTTTGCCTCCGCCTATACAAGAGTCAACTTCACCTGAAATTACCAGTCCTCTGATTGAAGAGGACATTGCCAACCAGCCTATTACCCCCACAATACTGAACCTCGGGAATGGTCCCCGCCTAGTTGCTTACCCCATGGGTACCCCTGACTTAGAACAAGTCATGTTGGTAGCCCTTGGGATAGCCTGTGAAGGAGCCATCCCTCGCCTTCAGTTGCAGTTTAGTTGGGCTGAATACTACAAATTAATTGTGGCTCCTCAATTTCCACAACATCTCCTCTCAGTGGCTGGCTCCGCTGAGCACTTACTATCATCCTTTGTGCAGCCTGCCTTGGCTCACCATCAAATAGTGTTGGGGCTCCACATCCAAGAAATCTTGTCTCTGCAAGCTGTGGTTACTCATCACTGGGACCAGTTTGCTGCCTATCAACAGTGGATGCATTCCCTGTTTTCATTGGTATCTGACAATCAAAGCAACTCTGTCACCTCCCAGGACCGTTTGGTTAGTTCTATTGAAAGAATGCGCCAGTCTATCCCTGAATATGTGAGAGAACGTCTACACAAGAGTCACCAGCTAGGACAACCCTGGCAAACTCAGGTGGATTCCACCTTGAATGCTTATATCACTGACTTCGAGCGACTTGTCCAACAGCTCAATGCCTTCAGTACATATTCCTTTGAGCAACTACAGCAGGTAGAGGACTTTGCTGCTAGCGGCCTTAATGAACTCAGTACCGCATTTGAGCAAGAAAGAGCGGCCACCGCTGCTGCCATAGCCAAACTCCAGAGTCAAGTAAATGAGCTATCTACGCCCAAGCCAGATGTTTTTCCCTCTCCCCCCTTCTGATGACTTGGTGGATAGGGAGCAGAGAATATGGGACTTCATTTGAGAACTATGTTTGACTACTTGCAGTCAGGGACGTCCTGCTGAGGCGCCTCAAACTGACCCCCAGGTTCAAGAACTGACTACCCAAGTTGCAGAGCTACAGCAAGAACTTGTCACCCTACGTGAAATGATGGCAACTGCTGCTAGTCTAGTTGGGGTTGTCAATGAAGATGGCTGCTGCCCTGGTTTATCTGGAGCACCTCAAATCCAATGCGCTAGGGAATTAATTGCCCTAGCTAACAAGGTGGATCAATTGAAGCGGGACCACACTGAGCTGGATAGAGACGTACAAGAAATGAATGAAGTAATCAAATCTGCAAATGATAGATTTGCCCCTTGCCTCTCAGTGGGGCCATCCCTTACTTCATGTCTGGCTGAACTCTCCACAATAGTGACCACCCAAGGTCAACGCTTAGATACTACTGCACAACAGACCACTCAAGCTGTCGATACTGGGGCCTGCGCTGTTGAGACTCTTAACACCCTTGAAGAAAGTGTTTGCCATCTATGGGCTAGACAACCCCCCTCGGAATCTGAGGCAGAGTTTTCCCCATGTATCAACATACTTGATAGCAACAATGGTGGCCCAACTCCCAAAACTCACTTCAAGCCTATCTTTAAGCAAGTCTTTGACCCCAAAACCTCAACCATTGCAGCTTTCCTAACTATCTACAAAACTTCAATGAGACAAGCTTCAGACAAAGTTAAGAAAGAACATATTCTGACCTGTCTACATCTGACTTGCCAGGAGGTGAGGGTACCTCAGCTACCCACTATTGAGACGTGGGAAGACATGAAGCAGCTTCTGATTGACAAGTTTGGAGGTGACCTTAGCCTGGAAGTAAAGAAGGACGCCTTCATGCATATTGCTTTCAAGCCTAAAGAGACACTAGCCAAGTTTGCAGACAGATTCTACATGGAATGACAGCAACTGATCACGAGCAGACAGTTGACAGCCCATGAAGCCTACATGGCTTGCGCTCATGCCCTCAAGGTTAACCAACTTCTGTGCCTTCACTTCAAAGCCCATAAGGCTATGCTCTCTTCCATGAAGAGCATAAAGACGTTGCTGCAAGATATGCACCTTACCCACTCTGGTGCCATTGTTAGAGAAAGTTGAGCTGCTTCTAACTCTGGTTCATCTTCTTGTGGTCCTCACATTCTTACAATGAACCCGCAGAATCCTCCTCAACGCCAAGGTTGCCACAACTGTGGTCATATAGGTCATCATTCTTGAGTCTGCACCAATCTGCAGGTTGAAGGAGCTGATCCAAAGGAACAGGCGGGAAAAGAGCAGTCAACCTAGAGGTAGAGACGCTCTCTGTTGACAATTCTTTCCAGTCTCTTCCAATCCCTTCCTCTATGGCTGAATCTGAGCCTGCTGATAACCAGGCTCCTCCTATCCTCCTCCTGTTTCATGATATCTCTGATGACTCTGACCTGGATGATTCTGATATTGACAACACTGCTGCATATGGGTACTCTGTTCTGGCTGTTCCCAAAACCATTACAGTTCCCTATAAGTTACGCTCAGGAAAGACTATAACTACTGCTAAGCCTTTGCCTGAGGCCAAAGAGATTGTCTCGCACCCTTACCTCAATCAGGCTAAGAGGTCCCCCGTGCTAGTGGAGTTGTCAGAAGAAGCTGCTGAGGTTGCTGATGCTGTCTTCAAGAATTTATCTGTTTTGCTCCCCCTCCAGAATGTTTATAAGGAGTTTTCAGGGTTAAGATGCATGATTGAGAAGTGGGATAAGGAAATAGCAAAGGCTCAAGATATCCTGGCTGTCCTTCCCCCTTTTGGTTGCACTACCACTCAAGTAGAGATATCCATTCAAAAAGTGAAGATTAATGCTGTTCTAGACACTGGCTCACCAGTCAACGTTGTATCCTCCAAGCTTGTGAAGAAACTCAAACTTGCCCCTGACCTTAATTATCACCAGTTGTATGGCACGGCTGGACTGTCTATGACCCGTGCCATAGGGGCTTACTCTGCTCTGCCCATGCAGTTTGGCAAGCTTCTCTTAGCTGCACCAGATGTTGTCTTGGAGAATGAGAGTTACAATCTCCTAGTTGGTACCCAGTTCTTTAGGGAATATAATGGGATAATCAACTTGAAGGATGGCTACCTCTCTATTCTGGGATATTAAGTCCCCTTAATCTTTGAAGAGCCAGTTAAAGTTCTGGGGAAACGCCTCAAGACTTGTGCCTTGGAATATCCCACTGGGGTTTTCAACCTCAAGTATTGCACCCACTCTTAAAACATGAAGTGTCCACCCATGGCTTGTCCTGCGTTTGAAGGGATCCCCCTACTAGCCACGTCTGCTGTCACTATCCCACCTGGCTCCCAGGCCATCCTGGACTCCCAGATATCTTATGAACTACCTGAATGCACCTTCTTGGAGTTGTACTCTCCCCCCTCCTTAGGACGCAACAAACCTTACCTCTGTCCTGGAATCCTAGATGTCTCTCATAAAGACCCTGTTCAGTTGTTGGTAGCCAACCTGACTGCAATCCCCATGACTGTATCTAGGGGGCAGGTTGTTGGATATGGCAAGTTGTTGGGCGCTCCTGACGTCCTGTCTCTTCATCCCTTTGGTATGTTTCAAGATTTTAACCTACCAGAGGATGAGCCGCAAGTCCTATCTTTGTTCACTGCACAAGACTTCCCACAACTGTCCCCAGTTCAACAGAAAGAGGTGCTAGATTTACTAGACCAATTTTCCAATATCTTTGCTAAGGACAGTACCAATTATGGGTTAGCCAAAGGTGTTATCCATCAAATTGACACTGGCAACGCCCCCCCTTCCGTGCTAAACCATATTGTTGCAGTTGTGTGGAAGACGCCCAAGTATCTAAAGAGCTCAAACAACTGTTAGACACTGGGCTGCTGGCGCCTTCCCAAAGTCCTTGGGCATCCCTACTACTCATCTTAAAGAAGAAGGATGGGGGTCATTGTATTGTGATGGACTATTGCCAATTGAACTCTTTGACCAAGAAGGACTCGTACCCCTTGCTGTGTATTGATGATGCTCTCTGACAACTTGGAGGCTCTAAGTTCTTCTCTGCCATGGATCTGGCATCTGGATACTGGCAAGTTGACCTATCCCCCAGGGATTGTCAGAAAGCCGCGCTCATTACTTCTGAAGGGCTTTTTGAGCCTACTCACATGCCACAGGGACTTTGCAACGCCCCAGCCACCTTCCAAAGGGCCATGGACTCCATCCTTTGTGACTTGAAGTTGTTGTGTGTCCTAGTATACTTGGATGATATAACAGTTTTCAGTGCTACCTTCATCAATCACCTGGCTCATCTCAAAGAGGTGTTCATAAAGATTTGAGAAGCTGGCCTCAAACTGAAGCCTTCCAAGTGCGCCTTCTTCAAGGAATGTCTTGAGTTCTTAGGCCACAAAGTAACCCAGACAGGGATTTGCCCAATGACTAAGAAGGTTGAAGCCATCAACAAAATGCTTCCGCCCACCAACTTGCAAGAAGTACAAGTCTTCCTGGGGATGATGGGCTACTACAGACAGTTTATCCCTGACTTTGCCAATACTAGTGAACCTTTAGTCCAGCTATTACGTAATGTTCCTTTTGAATGGACTGCCAGTCAGCAGCAAGCCTTTGAGACCCTTAAACAAAAACTCAAAGAGGCGCCAATCCTAGTGTATCCTGACTATGATAAGGAGTTCATCCTGTACACTGATGCTAGCAATCTAGCTATTGGAGCCATTCTGGCCCAACTGGACAACAAGGGTGTAGATCATCCTGTGGCTTACACTTCCTGTGTGCTAAACAAGCATGAGAAGAACTATAGTGTCACAGAAAAGGAGTGTCTTGCCGTGTTGCATACAGTCAGGCAGTTTTGTCATTACATATATGGCACCCACTTCACAGTTGTCACTGACCACGCTTCTCTTAAATGGTTACAGAAGCTTAAGGAACCTGAAGGGCGCCTGGCTAGATGGGCTCTACATCTGCAGGGATACAACTTCACGGTGCTCCATTGCCCTGGAATTCAACATCAGAATGCTGATGGGCTCTCCAGAATGCCTATTCTTGCTTTGCATCCTGAAGAGGCCAACTAATTATACAAACTAATTGGGTATTCTTCTTCTTGGGAAAGTGAGACAGAAGAGGAGCAACTGGCCTTGTCCAAGCTATCCAAAGATACCCTTATACACAACAATCAGCTCTTCAAAAAGGTACAAGACCAGTATTTGCCTTATGTATGGCCCAGTCTTTGCCTCTTGTTGGTGTCACAAGCCCATAAAGAAACTGGGCATGGAGGCATTGCCAAGACCTTTGACTGGCTTCAGAAGAACTACTTTTGGGAGAAACTTTGCCTGCTGATCCTAGACGTCATTGCTAGCTGCCACAACTGCCAGCTACAGAGGCCTTGAGCTGCTGCCCACAAGCTCAAATTAGTTCTCCCTCAACATGTCTTTCACACTGTTTGCATTGACGTGGTAGGTCCTCTTCCCTGCTCTTGTTCTGGGTGTTGTTTTATTCTGGTTGCTGTCAATCACTTCAGCAAGTGGGTAGAGGCTTGCCCTACAAAGGACATCACGGCTAAGACAACTGCTGCCTTCCTGTTGCAAGACGTTTTCTAACGCCATGGCTGTCCTCAAGTGTTGCTCTCCAATAATGGGACTAACTTTAATGCCAAGCTAGTAACCTCTGTTGTCAAAGCTTTGGGATTGCACCAATCCTTTTCTGCCCCCTACAATTCTTCCACTAATGGGGCAGTTGAACGTGCTAACTCAACACTGGTCTCCATCATGAGGAAGCTCACCTACTTGGACGCTGCCAACTGGGACCTGTACTTAACTGCCGCCCTCTTTGCATACCGCCTTAGCAAACATTGTTTCACGGGGTACTCCCCCTTTGCTGTGCTGTATGGGCAAGAGGCTACTACCCCATTGCTCTTGGGCCCCCCCCGCTTACCTCGGATAAGGCCATGAATCCTGACAACCACATCAAGGATTTAGTCAACCAAATAATTGATATTCAAGCCACTGCCTACACTTCTGCATATAAGACTAATATGCTTGAGCTCTCTCCTGATAATGCTGGACGCTCCCCCCTGCCTGAGTTTGATGTTAGCAACCATGTCCTTTACTACCAACACAGAGTAGGTGGTTGCGCACACAAGTTGGACTCTCTGTGGATCAGCCCTCTAGAAGTAACCTTTAAGTGAGGGTCCAAATACACTGTAAAGCTCCTGTCTAGTGGCTGTCCTTTTGCTCAAGTGCACGCAAAGTTCCTTTGTAAATACCACCCCCCTAAGGCCAATCTAGAGGAGAGCAATGTCGTGAATACAGCTAATAACAGTATTTTGATTTTGCCTTTGGTGGGCCATTTCAAGGACAAATCTCTTGCTTTCACTTTTGCTACTTGAAATGAGTTGATGACTAATTCAGGAAGTAAAATTGTTTGGTTTCCTGATCCCTGCACAACTCACTTGCCCCATTAATGCTGGTGGAAAGTGATCCTATTGTCCATGTACTGTTTTGTGGTAAAGCTACACAGTATATATTCACAATCTTTATACCCAATAAATCTTAAGTTCTATTCACATTTTTGTCTTTGTGTCTTCTGTACTTCCGCGCCTCTCTCTAGCCACAACTATTAGAGATTATTCTTCCAGGGCTGCAAGTTAAACACATTTGCCTTCCCTGTCATCTAACCAAGACTTAGTATGAATCCAATCCTAAGGTTAGGATTTCCTGTTGTGTGTCTGTGCCGCGCCTCAGAACACAACAAGAGCTATGTCAGGAGTGATCCTGATAACAAAACAAAGAAGGACTTGTCAATGTAGCAGAATTTGATGGTCCTCTTCTCCTTAAGAGCAGTGAACGTCTTGGCGTATTTATGATGACATTTGATGTTGTCTGGGCTGTTCTGATTGTACAGAGAAACCCCAAGTTTTTTCCAAGAGAATCTCAAAGTTTTCACAGCACAATAGCAAGTGGAAATCAAAGCCTCAATTACAAATGTGAACTCAACCATTAACTGAATATTTTCCAGTTCAAGATGGCAGTTTCAATCAATTCACTTTCAGATGGCCCACAGGTGTTCCTTAACCAATAGGATTGGTTTGCACTCAGATTTATCCAAAAGGAGAAAAATACCAGTTTTCAGGAACTTAGTTTGGAGCCTATGGGCAGATTTTTCCAAAATATCAACAATGACCATGGTCTTCTTGTAGTCTGGTCTCTCATCCAGGAGCCTGATAAAGGTCTCACAGGTGGCTTTGGGGATGATATGGTACTTGGCCTTTTTGGCATTTGGAAGCAACTCCACGGGCTCAGCCACAACACAGGGCATAGGCACTTGGCTGAAGAACACAGCAATCTTTTTCAGCACCTTCTGCCCTTTTGTTGTTTGGGAATATTGTGGCTTTTCATTATCATCTAGCCCTTTGTTACCACTTATGTAAGCCTCATACATGGTGTCAAGAACAGTCTTCACCTTCTCCATGATAGTATCTGGAACACCATCAAGGCAGTATACAGGGCTGTATACAAAGGACACCCTCTCAGTGGTGACGTCATTTACCATTTGATAGTGGTGACCTTGGTGTATTTTATATTCAGCTTGGGGAACCTAGGGTTTATGCTCTGTGCCCTTGCACCTTCAGCTACTTGAACTGGTTGTGTAATTGCAACCCCACCAATATTCTCTCCTCTCCCATCTTCTTCTTGAGTAGGCACTTATATTGCACTAACTCTGTTCTTTGACCCGCAGGGGCAACTACAACCATTGCGCACAGCAGCTGCATTGTTACGCTGTTGTTGTCAAGCTTCCTGTCAAGAAATCCTGATTCATTAGGATTGACTGATCCATATCCCTATTACTGAAGCTGTGTTTATTTTGGACGCAACACAGCCAAAGTGATGCAGTATTCTGGAATACAGAGGAACTATAATAAGGTTGATATAGTTTCCAACTCAGAAGACACCTGAGACATTCTGGGTCTCAGGTCACGGGCCAATCCAGAAGCTTCTATAATTAGATGCTAAGGATTCCGGATTCCAAATAGGGACGCAGACCCAACCCAGAGACAGATTGGGAAATTACAACATCCTGTTTCACCAAGAGTTGAGACGGAAGACTGCCTGTGCAAACATTGCGCATTACACCAAGCACAAGGGCAGGTTGGCCAAATTGGGTGTCAACTTAGTTGCTGTAACTAAGTCAAGGAATATCTGGGCTGAAGAGGAGAAATCAGCAGCCTAGAATATTACCTCATCCTAAACCATTTTTGGGTTTTGGGATCCAACTCTAGGGGATGAAACTAGTAGCTTGGGGATGATAGGCTAGCTAGTAAGAGTTGTCTGCAGCTAGACACCAGTTTGGCTGCTAGCTGTCAACTATAAAGGGGCCTTCCAAGATCACTTGGAAGGGAGATAAATTAATACCCATCAACATCCCTACTAGTCTGAATAGTAGTGGTGTCAAAGTATAATAAGAGCAAATTATTGATACTTGCAAACTCCTGCCAAAACCACCACAGACGGTGTTGCATCTTCAAAGGACCACAGGACTTCCACTCTAATTGGATCAACCCACAACAGAACACAGCTTGTTGTCATACATATCTACACCAATAGAAACATATCTGTCTTCATACAGATACCCCATCCCAATATGATTAACTCACCTAATAAAAACAATCACTCTTCTTCTTCAAGAACCAGAAATCTTGACACTTCCATTTTGGTATAAAAATAAAATTAAATTAAAATCAGTCTATATATAGTTTAATTATTTTAATATTAATTTGTCCATATATAGTAAATGAAAGCTTGTAGTCATTATTGTTTATTTCAAATTAGATTTCTAAATTTATATATTGATTATTTTTGGTCATAAATGTGCACTGTTAATTGTATGTTTTGATAAATTTGATCTTTTTTATTAATTCTAATCCCAAAACAGACACTCAGAATGTTTATTTCCGTTTTCTGTTCTAGATTGTACATCTTAGTTAGGATGATCTGGTAACAGTATTATAGATTCACTCATTTGTTTTGATACTTGGTATTTGATATTTATGTTGTTGGTTTTAGTTGCTATTAGGGTTTGTTGTTGGATTGAGTTTGTAACTTTTGTGACTGAGTTCCATGATTTCAATAAAAAACATAGTAAGTATAGTAGCTTTGATTCGAGACTGAAACTCATGTGTTTCAGTGCTTAGTACATTTGTTCCCAGTTGACATAGGTTGTTGTGTGACTGGACATTTTTTCCCAAATAATGCACGTTTTCTGTGGAATTATCTTCTTTTTAGATCTAACAAGTTGAAATTTGTTGTGTGACTGAACCTATGTGTTCTAGACTGACTAATATGTGTTTATCTCAACAGGTTTGAAAACTACTGTATGCTTTTGGGAACCAAATTAATGTTTTTGGCTTTTACAGAGCAGTTTTTATCAACCCTTAAGGATTAACTGCTCCAAGCCTTAAAACCATTGGTTGGCTAAGGGGTTTTAGACTAGTGAAATATAAGACAAAATTTCTGTCAACAGCAAAATTTGGGCCAAAATAAAAAAATTATTCATTTGTTTCAGAACCAAATAAGACTTAAAAATCTTAATAAATTAAAAATAAAAACCAACCAATATCAAACCCCAAGAATTTTAATATCAAAGCCTCACTAAACCCCCTTTTTAATTTATCAAAAGAACTTACAATATTTGTGAGAGAGGGGAGCTAAACTTACTAAGCTCAGCACCCATTCTGGCAGGAAACCCCACCAATATGCCATCCAGTGCAGGACAGGGATGACCATTCAAACAAGAGACCAAAAGGACCCAACAAGGGACAGTTGAAGGAGGTACATTGTGACAGTCCACATGTTTGGTGGTTTGCAAGCGGGGCTTATGTTGGCCAAGTGGAAGTTTAGTGACCTCTGTTGAAGAATTAGCTGTAGGACTAGTCTGAGCTATTGGAGACTGAAATGAGCTGGCTGAAAGATCATAAGATGATGAAGAACTGGTGGTCCAGAGAAATGAGCCAAGATTTTGCCAAATTGATTTGCCAAGGTAGTAAAATGTGGATTTTTTGCCTTGGTTTAGTAGTAAAATCAAGAAGGAATGTGGATAGAAGTGTGGGTAAGATATTTATTTATTAAGTTCCTAGGATAGATGAAGGTATGTTGCTATGAGAGCTGGATACAAAGTTGTTTTGGTGGGACATTTTCCTTGGATTTTACAATATTTGTAAGTATATGGGGAAACTTTGAAGAGGTCCAAAAAGAACAGTTAAAATAGTATTCTACTATTTAAATGGGTTTAGGTTGAATGCAGGGAAGACTGGTGCCAGAATAATGGACCAGTTAATGCTTTGGTGCACAAAGAGCTGTTGGTTTGAGCTGTGGAAATTATTTTCCTAGTTGGATCCTGGTGGAACTTCAGAAATGGTCTATTTCTGCGCTCTGCATTCATTGGTTGAGTTCTGGCAGGTTTTCTGATGAAAATGATTGGTTGAAAGCCAAAAGCTTAAAGTATAAGCAAGGAAATAGTGAATTAATACTTTAAGCTTTTGAGAAAGTAAGTATCTAAGCTTAAGTTATTATAGAAAAAAGTGAGTGGCAATGGTTTAAGCTTCTGAAGAAAGCCATTTTAAAGGCGGAACCGTTGGGAAAAGAACACTATAAGAAGGTGGCTGGTTGGAAAGTTACAGAGTCTTTCCAAGTCTATCCAGGTCTTTCTGGGTCTTTAACAGGTCTTTCTGAGGCCTTTTGAGTTTCTGCCAAGAGTTTTTTGGAAGCCTTTTGATCACCATCAAGAGCTTTATTGGAATGATACAAGTGAAATACCAAGGCCAATAAAGATATACAGAGAGCTGAAGCCCAAGATAACGGAGCAGGAGCCCAAGAATAAGGAGCTGGATCTTAAGTGCGGTGCAGAAGTCTGATTCTAAGGCGCTGGAGTCCAAGTTTAAAGAGCAGGAGTTTAATTCTAAGGTGCAGAAGTCCAAGACCAAGTACAAGGAGTCCAATATATTGTTGGAGGACTCCAAGTATTAGCAAATTCATATTGTTTCCTTGACCCCCTGGGCCATATACCAGAAGGTTTCTAAGGGGATCTTCCTTCTGAGAGTGAATAAAAGCCCATTTTGACCCCATACATGTTTCTGAGATAGATTTTCACTTACTAGAGAATGACAATCCCTTCCATCCTGTCCCTGGCTACAATCCAGGACACACTTTGGGGACTGGTGGACAGGAACCCCACATACATGTTCAGGTCCATCAAGATAATACCCAAAACAAACCAGGAGGTGCACCTGGGGAGCACTTCTGGGGTTGAGAGCATACTGTTGAGTGGGGGAAGAACCACAGATTCTACAGGAGGGAGCACATGAGAGTCCTCATACCAACGGCTTATTAGGGCTTCAGTGGGCATGGCAAACTCCACATTGTTGCAGGTCAAGCTACAAACCAGAGTTTCCCCTGTAGAGAGTAGGTTGCTGGCCTTTCCAGGGAGGTTATCCAGTAGAGGCAACAGGTGAGAGAGGTTCTCACCTGCCAGATAGGCAGAGAAAAGGATATGAGTCCACAACTCAGGTGAGGTGGATCAAGTCAGGAACAGAGCAGGGGCCAGAGTGAAGATCACAAACTTGGCAAATGAGACAAAAATTTTCTTGTTCTCCAGAAAATTTGGAGAAGATACCAGTGGTCACAGAAAACTAAATGGATAAAATCCATCAAACTAGGAGATACCACAAGAGAATTTGGAGCCTGGAAGGTGCCTGAGTAGATTGGCAGACTTTGGTTTGGTCAGGGGAGTCTTTTACGTCAATGTATACACTCATATGGTTAAAGCAAAGCAAAAACACTGATATTTCAAGAATATAGTAAGTTTTTATATTAAATACTAATTGAAATTTGAGTTCAAAATTGAAAGTAAAAACATTTAAATAAACTACTAACAACATAAACAGAAGTTTTAGGAGCAACAAAAGCACTGGGAAGGACCAGGAGAAGGAGTTCAAGGTAAGGAGAACTTGAATTTTCACTAATATTTTTAGAATAAGAGGACTCCAGAAACTGGGGTCCCAAAAACAAAAGGGAATAAAATTAATCCTTTTAATTGTAACAATAGACAAGCAGGGACCCAAATGGGCCTGATTGCCAATTTAAGAGAGTCAAATTGGGGAGATAGAGTTGCCAAGAGTTGTGGAACCCCCTGGTTGGCTGGGGGATAATTTTTGCAACCATTGCCAGGGGGTTGAAAAGTTTTAGAGTAATTTCTGGGGAACAATCTGATTGGGTGATTCCTAAGTAATATTTACGCAGAGAGTCAGGAACTGAGGTATTGGAATTTATAGTAACTGATGTGTCCTCACATGATTGGTCAGATCTAATGATCTTGAGGAGGGGAACACCAGGCCAAATAGCAATCCAAATTGATCAGAAATTCTTCCTCTGTTAGACAGGGGGAACTAGGCAAAGTTGGTGGGGCTTGAGATGAGTATGCCAACGCAACACACTTGTCAATGGTGTGTGCTAAGTCAGCCATATAATTTAGAGGCTTGGATGGACTTTGGTTAAATTTATTGGTACATTGAGGGAAAATGGTGTGATCCGAGGCCAAAGGGGGCAGTGAATTTACAATATTATCCTAAACACATCAATCAAGATCTTCCTCAAAAATCCAAATTTTCAGGCTAAGAAAAAACACTATAAGTTTTGCTAGTGAACCCAAGACAACAAAAAACTGAACAAATATAAAAAATATAAAAAGAAATATTAAAAAATTGAAAAAACTGCCTCCTATATAAAAACCAATAGTTTTTATTCAACAAGCCTCACAATAAACAGTTCAAAACAGCCACCAAGTACAAGGAAGTTAGCATCCAAAATAAAGAAGTCTTCAAATCTTCTGAAGGGCAATCAGATAAATCTAATAGTAGCTCCTTAGATAAATCATTCTATAAAATTGTGGGGACAACACTCTCATCAAAAGCCAAAATTCAAAGAAAGATAAAAATAAGAAGAAGGAAGACGTTTCAAAGAAGCCTAATCAAGATACTCAATATAAAATACCAAAAATGGTTTAAAAAAGCTTCAAATTAAGAGGATACTCAGAATAAGGAAAATAGTTCCCTAAAAACTACCCAAAGCCCCACAGTTATTTAACTTCAACTTCAATAAAAAAACCAACCAAAAGGGGGCTAATAAGGATGTTCCTGGCTTTGATTCAGAGAGACTCAAGAACTTCTGTGAAAGAATGGAAATTTACCATCCCTTATGAGCTTCCAAAATTCTTTTTCATGTTGACTTCCCAGAAAGGCCCACTTTTTTATATGAAGGATACTGCTTCTATAGCAACAACATTTTCAGATCTGGTGCCGTAAAACAGTTCAAGTGTTAGAATAAAGGATGCCTATCAATGGTTGTCACCAAAAGGTTTGAATCCCTTAAAAATCCACCTTAAGACCATGTAAATCCTTCTCCAAAAGATCTGTTCAAGTGCCTAATGAAGTAGTGCCTTATAACCAACATCCCCCTGAAGTCAAATATGACCTCCTCAGACATAACCACCCATGCCCTATCAAATCTCAATTATTATCAGCAATCAATGATTTATACCTATCATCAACTAATCAGGCTCATAACTAAAAAAAGAAGATATGATTTAATCCTAGTAAAAATCAGAAAATAGCAAAGTATTTAGTCATTGATGATCCTGTGAATTTTGCCAATGATGAATCCCTATTCCTTCTGCATGAAGACTTCAATGAGGTTGAGGAGAGGATGATCATATATGTGGTCAAGTATAATCTTACAGTGCTTAAAGATCAGGAGGTTTGGCTATCAGATGCAAACTTTGCCAGCTTCCTCAGGATCTTCAACTAGCTCTGGGTCATTCATGAAGAGGTAGAAGACAGAGTGGTACCTCTCATATACTATCTCATGATTGAAACTAAGCAGGATAACTATGGGCACACCCTGAAGATTATTAAGAAGGATATACATACAATTGTCCTGGAGGAGCACAAAACAAGGCCCACATCAGTAGCAAGGCCATCCAAGGATTCTATTGGCTCAATCAGAATCAAGAACCCAAAGCTAGCCCTGCTTGACTTTGAGGCTTCCCAATCTAAAACATTTAAGGAAGTATTTGGCTGTGCAACCCAAGGATACTACTTTCATTTTTCCCAAGTGTTGTAAATTGTGCCATTAATGCTATTTTTATATGGCCTTTTAATAGTGATACTGTAAATTCAGAATCTGAACGTAAAAATGCGGGATTTCAAGTCCTTGGTCCAAATTTCAAATCACTTTTGCGGGCAACTCAGCTGAGTGATAATTAAAATATTTAATAAAATTAACCATTTAATTTGACTTTTTTGGATTATTTAAATTGGCAAATTTCAAATCTCTTGAGCAGATAACTCAACTAAAAAAAGACAAAACCCAACAAACAAATGCAGGATACATGAATTAGAAATGTGGGATTCTTATATCTGATTTGAGATTTCCTGTATGCCAAACAAATCATAGACATCATGTGAAAATTAACAAATCTGAAATTGCGGGATTGTCAAATCCAAGAACCAAGTTTCAAATCATAATTGCAATGAATTTGAAATAAATATAATTTATGGGTGTCTCAAAAAGGATGTTAAAAAATCTAGAGTGGATTTGTGCAAATTCTTTTAGGAATCATAGGCATTCTCAAAAATCACCCTATTCCATTTTAGGTTGGCTAAAATTTAGATTGTAATATTCACAAAATTGACATATAACAATAAAATTGACTAAAATATACATTCCTCTTCTTGAGTTTAAAATTATAATAAAATTTTTGTTATGTCTTCTTTCAACAACAACCAAGTCAACAAGCTGTTCCCTGGCCTTGAAAAAATTATGTAGGGCTACACTGGGTCTCTTAACAGTGAAGCCTCTGTCCATGGCCACTCCCAACCCACAGGCCCCTCTGCAAGCGCCACACAGGAGTCTGTTCTTTCCCCTGCAACTTCCAGAATGGCCCTGTTTGCCCACTATGCACATGCAGCTGCCAACCTGAATCCCTTATCAGCAATGGCATCTGGAACCAGCCATTTTAGCCATGGGGTCACCCAGAGATCCCAGAACCCCAAAACAGCCAATCAGATGGCATCAACCAGTTCCCAAGATGGACACGTCCCTCC
This sequence comes from Entomophthora muscae, assembly GCA_014839935.2. Classification (NCBI taxonomy): domain Eukaryota; kingdom Fungi; phylum Entomophthoromycota; class Entomophthoromycetes; order Entomophthorales; family Entomophthoraceae; genus Entomophthora; species Entomophthora muscae. Next base: position 4,876 of record QTSX02007434.1, on the reverse strand, counting down.
CCCAGCCAATCAGCCTGCAAGACGCAGAAGAAAATTGATCACTCCAGACATTATTCTCAAAATGGTTGAAAAGCAAGGGAAACTTATGTCCATAAGGGAAATTGCGGCTGCAATGGGTTTTGCAAAGTCCACTGTGGCTGCAACCCTGCGGGCCCACGCCAACTGTGGCCCCCTTACCAAGAAGACCCCAACTGGTGCTTGTACCTCAACTGAAGGTGAAAAAGCCCACCCTCTCATGATGGCCATTATGGAACGTGACCCGCAGATGCCCCTGGTCCAGGTACGTCTCCAGTTGGGACTCCACAGCATCTTCACCAACAAAAGAACGGTGAATTCATGGATGCACAGAGTTGTGGTTGCTGCTAGAATCTTGTTCAATCAAGTTCTCAGTGGCCCCATTTTGGTGGATACCAACCCCTACAATTCAACAATTATTAATTTTATCAAAGGAAGGGCAATGAGGGCCCGTAATGACATAATATTCCTGTTGTATGCTAAGATCTTGGCCAGTATCCAAGACTTTGGAGAGAAGCGCATCCAATCTGACGTGTACAAGCACGGCCCAATCTTGTATTGGTTTGTCAGTGTTTTATTGGCAGTTTTCCCATTGGGCGTCAATTATTACTTGGCAATATTAAACACTGCAGATGGGTATGCCTACCAGACGGAGCTCAAGGACATGCTGGAGGAGTGGGCTGCCCAAAACGCTGTGCACACAGTTGTAATTAGTGCTGAGATGGAACAGCAGGAATGGGCAACCAAGGAAATTAGGGCTGCGGGGCATACCTGCTGGTCCTACCCCATCAACTACGCCAACATGCACCTTGCAGATGTATGTCTCTACAATTTTGGTTCTGCTCTTAGGCGCTTAAAGCCTGCCACCTACAATAAACTATGCACCCAAATTGATATGGGCTATGAGCTTTTCCCTTCCGTGTCCGTCCAGGACTTATTTGATCTCATCATCTTCTATGCAAGTGATAGTGATAAGTCCAGAAAGAACCCCCACCTCCCCCCACGTCACTCCATCTGATTTGTCAAGCCTGCATATGTGACAGAAGAAGAATTTGAGCAATTGAAGCAAACTGCTCTTGCTGCCCCTCCCCAGTCAACAGACCCTGCCTCCCCAACCCCCCCATCAAGATCAAGTCACCCGCCTTCCAACCCTGACTCCCAAGCAACCACCCATTCCCTCCCCACCATCTCTGATGCTGTCCCTTTCATAGGCGCAGATGAAGGCAATGTTCATTCTGCCCATTCTCTCCCCTTCCCGTCTTTTGATTAGTAAATAAATCTTTTCTTGGTGACTACTATTAAAATTGATTTTTTCTTTCAGTTCATAATTAATAATATATTTTTTACATTGTTATAAGTTTCTGTGTGTAAAAAATGTTGTACATTTGATGTGGTAGCATATACTTATTTCCGAGGATATTTTCATCATCATCATTAATAAATTGAAGACAATAAACATAAATATTTCATTAGAATATTGCAATTAGACGTCAACTATTGATATTTTGATATTATGTGCATAACTCAATGTATTTAGTTTAATAAAATTCATTGTAAACGAGGTCTTTTCATTTTAATTTATTTAAATTGACTGTGTTTATATTACAGAGCCATTAACGCTTAGTACAAATATTAATAATTAGTGCATTTTAAAGCCTGTATATTTACCTATTGGTAATAATTCTGTAAACTTTTCAGTCGGATTTTGCGAGGTAATAATAATGTAATGTGTTAATAGATTACTGTCTATTGTCATTAATTGGCTGATTTTCTTTGATGTGGCAATTGTGCATTTTCTGATGTTTACGCACTAGTATCTAATTGGTTGGCTTCACATCCAATTGGATACTAGTGCGTAAACATCAGAAAATGCACAATTGCCACATCAAAGAAAATCAGCCAATTAATGACAATAGACAGTAATCTATTAACACATTACATTATTATTACCTCGCAAAATCCGACTGAAAAGTTTACAGAATTATTACCAATAGGTAAATATACAGGCTTTAAAATGCACTAATTATTAATATTTGTACTAAGCGTTAATGGCTCTGTAATATAAACACAGTCAATTTAAATAAATTAAAATGAAAAGGCCTTGTTTACAATGAATTTTATTAAACTAAATACATTGAGTTATGCACATAATATCAAAATATCAATAGTTGACGTCTAATTGCAATATTCTAATGCAATATTTATGTTTATTGTCTTCAATTTATTAATGATGATGACAAAAATATGTATGCGTCAAAGATAGTACTATAAAAGCCAGTTTTTTGATGGAATTCAAACAAAATGTCATCAATCTATAACTTAATCAACAAATTAGAAGCTCACCTGCAAAAGGTTGTTGAAATTGAGAAAAACATCAGAGAAATAGTGACAGGAAAGCTAGGGGACAAGGGCCAGCCACTGATCCAACCAAAAGAAGATGCTCTGAACAAATTGGGAAATATTATAGATGAAAGAAATAAAGAAAAATTACTTAATCTACAGGGAACTATTTTATCAAGTCTAAAGTTCAACAACGCGGGATACAATTTGTAGGAGTTCTGGCAGGGGGCCAAAGAAAACAATGAGAAGATCAGACTAGTAGAAGGAATAGAAATTCAAAAGGAAATCAACACCAATGAAGAGGAAACCAACCAAATGGAAACAGATGAAAATGAAACACAAGAAAGAAGCAGAAGCGCATCAAGAAATACAGAAGCTTTATCAAATGAAAATCAAGAGGAAGCATAAGTTGCAAGAAGAATAAGAAAAATTAAGCCTAAGAAAATTAATGAAGAGCATCCAACGCTCATGAAGTTTGCTGATATGGCGCCTTTGGCTGAGGGGGCCACAGGGGAAACAATCAGTAAGTTTTTTTATGTTTAACTTATATTTATTTTAGTCATCACCAGGGATGGGGATGAGGTCGCGGAAGTGGCGGCTTTTACGCCGAGTTGGTTTTATGGGGGTTACCAGTCACTGGTGGCCCCTATAAAACAAATAAATAAAAACCAAATAAATAAAATAATTCAACAGAATATGAATATGTTTTTTAATAGTGAAGCTCAAATCAGGGAATATCAACCACCCACGGGGTGCTTGCCATGGATAAGAGAAGCCTATAAATTAGGATCAGCAATCAAAATAAAAGAAATGAATGAAAGTTGCAGGGATATAAAACTGAACTTTGATGAATACATATATGAAAGCGTTCAAAGGTTCCCATTCTCAAATATCAACAAATACAAAAAAAGTTTAATAAAAACCAATTTTCAAATAGTAAATGAATATCTGAAATCAGCAATTTTTAATGAAATTTTTAAGGCTCTATCAAATAAAGCCGGGGATGCAGTCCTCGTGAATAGTTTTAAACCTTTAATGATATTGTTTGCCGAGGCCTGGGGGCAGATTCAAGTTGGGCGCCCCCCAGTACCCTCTTCAAGTTCAACCAAACGTCCTATATAAATAGGTTAATACAAACATTCAAAAAATTATGCATGTTCTTGGAGAAATATACCTTGTAAAGGATCCACATCGCGGTGTACCTGGGAATCCTGCTCCATTGCATACTGAAAGCCAACGCAAAAAAATTAGAAGATGTACCTATACAGATCAACATATGCCGTGTAGCCCTCAACAGACAGAAAACACCACAGGGATACAGGACAGTCAAGCACGTCCTCTATGATTCATTTGCATTGACAACACTATACAGGTACTATGTGCCCCCCCCCCAAAAAAAACCTGCTAATTGATTCCCTCACCTGTCTGCCTTTTATAAGATGTTCGGCCACCACCGGGGTGCTGAGCGCCACTCCCCTAGCAATTGGCGCCAGAGTCATCCACCACATACAGAAGAGTATGTGGTCCCAATTAGATGCATTAGCTGAAAATTTAATTTCAGGGTATAATTCCCTGGAATAAACACATTCCCCTTGCAACTTGCATTCCCCCAATAAATAATTTTCCCTTGCAAAATAAACTTTTTTATTTTTTATCTTTAATTTATTTTATTTTAAATATTAAAATTTAAATATTAATGTTTTAATACTAAATACTTCACTATTTTAAAATTTTACCTGTAAAATTTTAATAGTAAAATATTTAATATAAAAATATTTAATATTAAAATATTAAAATATTTTCTGTAAAAATATTTAATAGTAAACATTTAATATTTATATTATATAATATTAAAATATTTAATAGTAAAATATTTTAATATTATATATTTTGATATTAAATATTTTACTATTAAAAATATTTAATATTTTAATATGGAATATTTTAATATTAAATAAATCACAATTAAATAAAAAATTGGTGTATCTTGAATATTTAACCTTTACTATTAAACTTTTAAGATTTTTAATTATATTTTTATTTTAAAATTTTATTTTTTATTTTACTTTTTAGTAGGTAAATTAAAATGTTAATATATCTAAATATATTACAAGATAATAGTTAAAGTTGCAACCATGTCAAATATTTAAAAATAAGTTAAAAATGTTTTTATTTATTATTTATTATCTTGTTGAGTATGGGTACATTTATCACAAAGATAAACATGGAGAATTGAATTTATCCGCATCATGCGGCCCGATCCACTATTGTTCTAAACAAATGATTGTTTACAACTCAAATTACCTTTCCCTTGTAATATGATTTGATAAACATATTTAATATACTTGAACTGCGTCCTAAGTACAAATTAGTAAGGAATACATAAAAATCATTGGTTGCCTTTTTGTGTGGCTATAGTGGCACTGAAATAAAAGGATAATATGATGACACGCAAGGTCCAATTTGTGGCTTAGAAAAGCCAAAGTACCATCAAGGATTCACAATCATTTAAATAAACAAA
>QTSX02007433.1:0-59324 GCA_014839935.2 Entomophthora muscae | reverse complement strand
GCCACCATGGCCACCTTTGCTGCCACCATGGCCACCTTTGCTGCCACCATGGCCGCCTCCCATGCCACCACCATATCCTCCCGAACCAAATGAGCTAGTGGCACTACCACCTGAGGCACCTCCATACCCGCCTGGGGTGCGACGCACAAGGGTGGCCTGATCGATCACGGCAGCTCCAGAGACCTGAATGCCAACTGCTAGCAGGGCCAAGTAAGAGAATTTAGAATTGAGAAGTTGCATACTAATTTGAAGTTAGATTGGGATACATTCCAGCTTATATACCCACCATCACCTCGACGGTGCCTGGATCCCTACATCTAGCAGCTCAAACACCATGGAACTTATCTCCGCTCATGCCCCGAGATGCAGAACACTTTATTTCCAACTCAAAGGCGGGTAGCATACTAGAGTAGCAGCACCGAAATGGAAGGGTTTGATTGAGCATCAATAAATAAAGTTGCGTTTGCGAGAGAGAGAATCCAAGCATCCATCGAACCTTTCTGATCGCCCAATGCGTTGGTAAATTGACCAGCGTTGAACCCATCATTTTAGCACTGGTATAAGAGTGCACATGGAATGATAAAAATAGTCTAAATTGGGTTTTGTATTTGCTGACCCAGATGCATCTACGATGGTGGGATTAGCTCGGAATTTATAAAGTGGTCCGTCTCAACTTGGCGAGATTCATGCCACCTAGGCCAACTAAAGCACCTGAAGTTCACCGCGTGCCAGTGTCAATGAGCCAGGAAATCCATCACCTTCCTGCAGCGCATTGCTATGGCAAATAGCTTTACATATGGGTTCCCAATTTCACTGTAATGATTTCAAACCTGCATCTTGGTTAATGTTGGAACTTTGTGCGGTGTAAGATCAGGCGGTGGGTAAACTATCCCAGCAGCAAGTTTCAAGTAGAGTTTATATTTATGTCATCTTTCTCCAACCTTGGGAGTGAGGGGGAATTGCTGCACGTGAATTCTGTGCTGGATTGTTTTAGCTAGCGGTAGCCAAGGAAAGGCTTGGATTTCCCGATTGACCATCGATCACATTGAAGATTAACCACCAGATCCAAAAATAGGTGGCGGTACCATGGCTGCAGTGGCTCGTATTCGAAAGGTGGTTGCGTGCTCGAATCCAAATGATTCGCGTGATCGAAAAAGGCAGCACCATCTTAAATCTTAAGGTGACTCCAGCTAGAGTCACATCATTTTAAAAATCCATTAAATCACAATAAGCAATGTTTACCAATCAAAAAGGATACACGCCTGACCTCAATCCGTCAGATGTGAACCCCAGAAATCCTATCCATTCCACAGCAGATTAGGAAGCAAGCCAGCCAATCGACTAAACCATATGCGAACGGAATAATTCAACCAATAAAAACGAATGCGATATACAACTAACCACCAACTTGGAACCGAGAAGTATATTATCGAGCAAGGGTTCCACCCGTTATCAGCTAGCATACTTTAAACCCACGTTTCCCCATATCAAACCTGATGGGGAAACCCCACCAAGGTTTCAAGTAAGAGAAGAAGACCAAAAGATGGACTTGTCCCAAGTAAAACCCAAAGTCAGGATGGGCTTACCAGCTGAGGCATTACAGCTAGGTTGTTCCATATATGGAGCTTAAGTCATTTCCCAAGATTAGTGCCTCATATAATGGAGACATATAGTTTAGTGTTGATGTTGCAACAAACACTATATTATATTTTCTGTTGATTATATACTTCTTGGAAGTATATAAAAAAGATAAAGGAGGAAATTAATAAGAGAATAATACTTTATTTGATATAAATATTGGGGATTATATAGCATCATGGGAAGCCAAATACCATCCATGACAGTCATGGTAGTCATAGGGCTTATCTGATTAATGTTCCTCTTAAGTCATGAGGCTTATTCAAGTTGTGTTCCGTTTGGGATCTGGATTATTTGATCTCTGTAATAGATGATCAATTGATAGTGGTGCCACCAATTTACTGGTCGTGCAGTGACCCGTTTGGTGAGTCACTTGAGGCATTAATTCCTTGAGAGGGTGTAATTGAAGATGTTGCGACATCTCCCCCTGGGGTGCTGGAAGGCAGAGCCTTGGGGATTTTCTTGAGAGTGTTGGGGATAAGTGCTTGGTACTGATCCAGTTTGGTGTTAGGGACAGGGAGTCTAGAGTTGTGTTTGGCAGTTCTTGCCTTGCATAGGCAGAGTTGGTCATGGTGCATACATTTAAGTTTGGTTCTTGCGCCAATTCCTTTGACAAGGTAGGTGTTGTTGGGATTGACTTCCATGACAATGCCTGGCCCACGTAACCCTGGATCCAACTTATGCTTGTCGTGGTTGACAACCCAGATTTTGTCCCCGACCTGTAATCTTTCCTGCTGTAGGGGGATTGCTTCTCTCTTGACTCTTTTGTGTTCCATATCCTCTTGGTCTTTTCTAGTGTGTTGTATGTTGGGGTCACTGTTGTCTGGCACCTTTTTGGGCACAGGTAGCCATGGTCCTGTGGTCGTACTAACAAGGGCAGGCTTTTGTCCATAGATAAGTTTGCAAGAGCTTTTACCCATGCTATGGTTGACTTGTGTTTTACAGACCATGAGTGCTGTTGGCAGCATGTTGCCCCAGGCCTTTGGATTGTTAGCAGATAATTTACACAGGGCTTCTACAAACGAGCTGTTTAGTTGTTCTACTTGTCCATTTGCTTGAGGGTGGTACAGGCTGGCTGTGATATGTTTTATCCCATTTTTGGCAATATAGATATTGGTGTCAATGGCCTTAAGTTTGGTGCCTCCATCTGTGATCAGGATGTCAGGTTTCCCAAACTTGACTATGATTTCTTTCCTAATATAGTGTCTATATTATTGCCTTTGTGTTCTTTTGTAGCTTGTGTCCCAGGCTACTGGAAACATAGTTGATAGCTGCTATGATGTACTTTTTGCCCTTGTTCTTTCCAGGCATTGGTCCCACAATGTCCAGTGACCACGCCTTGAAAGGTTGTGTGATAGATACTGGTACCACTGACTTGGGTGGTGCTTTGGTTTGGATGTACTTTCACAGACTTTGCACTGGTCTAACACTTCTTGGATATCATCTAGCATGTTAGGCCACCAGTAGCGTGTCTTTAGATATTCATGAAAGTTTTGGCTGCCAGTGTGGCCCAAGTCTCTGTGATACCAGAGGATTGTGTCAATCTTTTGCATTGACAGGACGTAAGGTACAGTGTCACTGTTTGAAAGGATTCAGTGCAATGTGCCATATACGTTTTTTTGAAAAGATGTTTGTTCCTAAGGACTTTCTCTTGGATGTCCATTGGGGTGCCAGGTGGGAACCCTTCTTGGAGATTCCCCATGATTAACATGGGCCAATCAGGGTCCCCATCAGCGCATAGGACATGTTTACTGTATAGTCTTGACAGGGTGTCTGCAGTAAGCATTTACTTGCCTGGCTTGTATTCAATTTGCATTGGGTACCTCTGAACGAGGCTCATCCATTAAGCTTTTCTTCTTGACAGGTGTTGTTGTGTTTTGAAGAATATCAGCAGCTTGTGGTCAGTGAGTACTTTGAACGTTTGGGCCCCTTCTAGATAGTATTGCCAATTTATGAGGCAATGTATGATGGCTACCAACTCTTTATTGTGTATGTGGTATCTTTGTTTGCTTTCAGACATTTTTCTTGATTCATATGCTACAGGGAGGAAGTCCTTTTCTGCCGTTTGTATATGGAGTACCTCTCCTATGGTGCAATCAGATGAGTCAGTTTCTAGCTTGTATATTCCCTCACAGTTTAGATATTAGAGGATAAGGGTGGTGACCATACATTCTTTTAGCTGTTGGAAATGTTGATCTTGTAGTGGCGTCCAGAAAAACTTGGTTGCTTTGCCTGTAATGACAGATAGAGGAGCTATTAGGACACCCCAGTCAGGGATAAACCTTCTTACATAGGCCACCATTCCAAGGAAGGTGCAGAGTTCACTCTTATTTCTTGGAGCCAGCATTTCAGTTATGGCATGTATCATGTCTGGATCCAGTTTGATTCCATCCTTGCTGATAATGTGACCAAGGAATGGAAGTTCAGCCAAAAAAGAACTTGCATTTTGATGGTTTTGCAATCAGTTGGTTTTCTTCAAGGGTGTGGAGGACCAGGCAGACATCTTCCCAGTGTTGTTTCAAGTTTGGGCTGTAGATGATGATGTTGTCCAGGTAGATAATTGCTTGTTTTACAATGTGTTTTTTGAAGGCCTCATTCATGAAGGCCACAAAAGTACTGAGTAGCATTGGTCATCCCAAAATTGAGAACAATACATTCAAAGGATCTGTATTTAGATCTGAAGGCGGTCTTTGGAATATCTTCAGGCTTTACTCAAATTTGGTGATAGCCCACTTTCAGATCAATTTTTGTAAAGATTTGGGATCCCCCAGGGCGTCAAAAAGGTTGCCAATCAGGGGCAGGGGATAAATGTTCTTAATTGTGACCTCATTAGCGCTCTGTAGTCTCTGACAAGGCAGAGTCCTCCGTCTTTCTTTGCCACAAAGAAGACAGCAGCACTGAAAGGCAGCTTTGATGGTCTTATGAGTCCTTTCTCAAGTGCTTTGCCAAGATAAGCTTTTAGGGTGTTGTCTTCTTGTGGTGTGAGGCAGTAGATAGGGCATTCTTTAGGTACACTTCCTTTGAGGTCAATCTCATGTTGTATGCCGCGGTCTGGTGGTAAGCCTGGGAGGGCTTCCTGAACGACAGAGGGGAACTTACTAACTAGCTGGTCTAGGATGTAGTTGTTCTTATGTTTGGTTTCCATATTTTTGAAATGGATAAATCCATATGTACAGGTGTTCCAATTGGTTTTGATAGGATCAGTTTCCTCTTCTGCTTCCATGATTTTTACAAAACATGTGGTTTCTCATAGGTGTGTCAATATGGGTTGGATAAACATGGTGGTGTATCTGTAAGGTCTCATGGTCTGGGGAAGATGATTATAAACTAAAGCCTTTAGCCCAGTAATGTTTATATTAGTCAAATACAAAAATATGGTAAAAGTTTACAATAACAACTGAACTAAGGCTCCTATGAGCTTATGCAAAGTAAAATAAGGACTAAGGCAATTTATTAACCCTAAGAAGATAAAATAGAGACCAGTCTTAATGACAGACAATTTGCTTAAAAAGTCAATTTCTAAGTCTGGGAAATGGTCTGCACTAGCAGGGGGATTAAAGATATCACTAATTAAATTGTGGGTGCTACTATAGAAGCTGCCTAACTGAGGAAGAATAAAGTCAAAAGGAATCATGGACTAAGATTTAAACTAAGACTACAAATTGAAGAAGAACACAAGCCACAAAACCTAACAAGTATCTTTTTAGGGTGCAAGTCAAATAATATCAACTTATTGTTAAGATTGTAAAACCAAGCCTTTTTATTTTAATTGGTTTTTGAGGTGCAGAATTGGGGTGAGAAGGCTAAGCAAGATTTGTTAGGTGACTTGGTATTGAAAAAACAAAAAAAAGCACATAGTTCTTGAAATTTAAACTTAAAAAGTTAGACACCAAGGTTAAGGGGACGGTAAGGAGAACAGTGGTTGCTTAGTAAATCTTGTGAAAAGCAAAAAGACAGTGGAAGAGCGGGAAAAACCTGGTCCAAAAGTGCTGGCGTAAGCAAGCAAAAGCAAAAATGTAATAGACTTTGGACTTAATTGAACCAATCTTGCGTATATATATGTGGTTTGAGAATTGTCCAGGAAACAAAGATAAGCTTTGAACTTGAAACTAACTGTTAAATAGATAAAATTTGGCCAGTCAAGTGGGGGAAAAAGAGGGAAGACTGTGAAGGGCAAAAAATAAAATAATAGTAACCAAAATAGAGAGATCAAGGTAAAGTTGGAGCTCTATTGAAATACTAGCAGCAAAGCATGGTGAAAGGGAATCCTGACAGTACCCCCCTAGCTTTATGTGAGAGTAGCGCTATAACAGTCAATATGAGGTTTGGTCTTTCTCATCCAATCCAGGCCAAGTATAATATCATACTTGTGGATTGGTATGATGGTGCCACTGAGCGGGGTTTGTACGTCTCCAATTTGGGCGCGGAAAGGTTTAGCCTCTTGGGTGACTGGTGTGCTTTGGTTGTCTGCCATGATGACCCTCTTGATATTGCTTCAACCCGTAGATAGTTTCATGAGGCTGGCAAACTTCTTTTTGGCAAGGTATTGGTCTACTCCAGTGTCAAATGATGTGGTGCCCTGATATCTGCAAAAAAAGAAAGGATAAATGAGGAGTTTATTTCCAGTTTGGGCGGCAAACAGTAGAGGGTTTCTGGAGGGTACTTGGATCATGATGATTGAATTCACGTCCTGGTCCCTGTATGAGACTTGTAAGTTTGGGGTAGAGCGGCTTGCCTAAGCACTCCCATGAGCTTTTCTCTCCTTGTTGGTATCTTTAGTGCTTTTCTGGTTGGCTTGGGCAGTAAAATTCCTGTTTCAAGATGTGTGTTGTTGGCTCAGTTGTTTTGCTTATTAGGCCAAGTGTCCTTTTTTGCTATGGGGCTCTCCTTTATCTTATTGGTTGTGTGTAGATTTTCAGACTTGTGAGCTGTGTGTTTTCTCTCTAGGAATACGTTTTAAAGGTTCTGGCAGAAGGTCATGTCAAAATTATGTCTAATGTGTGTGGGGAGGCCATTGTAGAAGTCCAATTATGGTCTGGGTTTGTCAAATTTGATGGTGTTGGGAGTGCGTTCATGTAGGTCATTGTATGCAGCAATGTACTCCTCAATTGTTCCTGTCATTTTGAACGTTCTGAGTTCAGTCATGATCACAACATTAGAGTTCTTAATGGAGAAATTTTCAAGGAAGGCGGGTTTGAACATTTCCCAGTTCTCCTTCTGGTTGGGGTGCTGTGCTAGCCACCCACTTATAAAATGTGACACAGTTCCTGTGACACAAAGGGCAATCTCACTGACCCAGAGTCTGCAGGGATAGTCTATTTGTTCAAACTTGCTTTGTGTACTGTTGATCCATAAGGAGGCATTTTCCCGGCATAACCCTGCAAAAGCCCCAATTTCTGCTGTGCGTAGGCGTTGAAAGACAATACTGGGTATCTTGGGCACCTGAAGGCTTGTAGAAGTTGTAGGCGGGTTTAGGGGCTTTTGGGCATGGAGAAGGTTGTATTGTTTGGTGGGGACAAGGACGTTGTTACAGATGGTGTATCATGTGGGGATGTCTTGTCCCTCTTTGTAATTTCTCCAACCTGTGGGAAGAGCCATTTTCTGGTTCTTTTTCTTGGGAGGAATTTTTCCTTATAGTTGCATAGGTGTGGATAACCTACCTGTGCTACCACTGTCAAGTATATACTTCTGGGAAGTATAATAAACGAGATAATGGGGGAAATTAAGAAGAGAATGATACTTTATTGCATAGGAATATAGGTTAATATATAGTATTGTGGAAAGCCACATAATGTCCATGTACATCATGGAGGTCATGGGGCTTATCTGAGTGATGTTCCTCTTAAGTCACAAGTCTTATTCAAGTTGTGTTCCTTTCAGGATCTGGATGTTTGATCCTGTAATAGATTATCAAATGATAGTGGTGCCACCAAGTTAATGACTAGTTAGTGAGCCATTTGGTGATTCATTTGGTGAAAAAACTTGGGGCGTTAAACACCCAAGAGGGAGTAATCAAAGATGTTGCAACATCACCAGAGATTTCCAAATCCTGGTGTGGGGTTCCTGGTCACCATTCCCCATTGTGTGTCCTGGGTCAAAGCCAGGGACTGGCTGGAAGGAGTTGTCATTCCTTAGTAGAGGCATGTGGCTAGCTTGAAGTTTATACTTTTCTTGCATCACAGAAAATTATTCCAATACTTTCCCTATTACTAAGCAAGCATCCCCTCCATGTACTTGCACTTCAGCTGGGGCTAGATCTTTTATAGGCTTATACCAAGCTTTTAAGAGTCTTGTGAATTCATTCCCAATAAATTCTCTTGCTCTTTCTGTCATCTCAAGGTGTCTATTCAACCTTTGCCATTACTCCTGAGAAGTCTTACTAGTAGCAAACCTTTAACAGCTTTGGTGGTAGGTGTTTCTCCCCTTGGCTAGGGTAGAAGATCTTGGGCAATTCACTCATAGGTACTAATGTAACACTCAGAAATATGTGTAGGGTTTGAAATGGGCATTTATTAGCTTCAGAAGGAAGCTTCCCTTAGAAACTTTATGGTGTATGGCCCAAGGATATTAGAAACAATAGGGTTTGGCCAACACTTGAAGTCCTTCAACAGCTCCCTGGACTCCTTGTGTTTTGTCTTGGGCTCCTGAACCTTAGTCCTGGACTCTTGATCCTTAGACTTGGACTTATTTTCCTTGTTTTTCTTCAGCTCCTTTATCTTGGACTCTTGCTCCCTTATCTTTGACTCCTTCTTCTTTATCCTGGTACTTAGCCCTCTGCTCTGTCTTTGTGGCCAATTGTGATCCACTATTTCCAATCCCTGACATGCCTCAGACTTCTTCCCTTTATATAGCTCCTTGTTTCAGTTCTTTCTCCTTCTTAGAAACTGGGTTCTTCAGACTTAAGCTATCCAGTTTTTCCTGCTCTATAATATATTAAACTCTGTTGTTTACTTAAGCTAATTAAAATCAAGTTTTTCCCTTTTCATTCTCTCATTTTTAGGCTTAACCCCTTTGGTTTTTACCAATAAAAACCTTGATCAAATAGGCTTTGACCTGCAGCCAATCACACGTCCAAATTGAATAATTTTGCCAAAAATTTTCCTGAATAACTTGCTCTTGACCCTGGTTAATACCTGGTGTTGTATATCTCTGGATAAACACTTGCTCTGTGTTTTTATCAGTTTTGTCATAGTTCCTATCATGTTTCTCTGGGCAAACTTGAGCACTTCCACTTATATTTTACTTAAGGGGGTTTCAAACATTAATTTCTTCAGCATTTCTCCGTGTTTTCTTATGTTTCATTCCCTTCTTGACAGGTTAAAACTGCCTGCCGCTTGCTTCTCTTAATGACTTTGACAAAACTCCACCCTTCACCCTCAGAGTTTCTCCCTTCTGTTTCTGTCTGCTCTGGCTCCTCCTGGCTCAATCAACTACTTATAAATTTACAGTTCCTTTCTGGCAACTGTTTCTTAAATTCTTTTTCTTAATATTTTATCATTTCTGTTGAGCAACTGGAGTTATTGCTGGTATGTTCAAACCTACAAATAGATGTTAGCCTTGCCAATGTACTCTACCTAATCCTATGCAAGAGCACTACCAACTACAATAGAATAGAATTTTGAAGATAATTACATTTATTGAAACTGGAGTACAATCTAGCCAGGGGCTGAAATCTATCCAGGTGTAACTAAGAACTTGTTAACATCCTTTAAGGTGTCTGTATCAATATATACTACAATAACCCTTGTTCTTGTCCTTTCAGACAGTTCTCAGTGGCTAACTTTGCAAAAGAACCATCTTTACGGCTGTGCCTATCCTGATTGGTTGTCCTTGGCATGTGTGCTGCTAGTGGCCTTAGCAAGGTGTACATGGCGCTTCATCTACAGCCTACGCTCTTCTTGAGCTAGCCTACTGGCAGTTATCAATTGGCTGTACCCTTAAATGCCTTTTATTTCACTAGGAAACTACACTGTATTTGGTTGACACTTAGAAATGATCCCTGTTCAGTCCTCCTACATTAAAAGGTAGAATTCTGATATTCCTGTTTTTCATTTCTAGGGCTTGATCAGTGATCCAGTTCTGGCTGGCAAGCCTTCTGCTTATTAATGCAATAGGTCAAATTGGGGATTATACACAGTATAATAGTAGACTCAATCCAGTATCAACCCATGAATTATCCGCCGTGTAATGCTGACCCAAACCAATAGGAAGCTCAATTATATACTGTGTAATGCTGACCCAAACTTGGTATTTCCTAGACCTTTGCACATCACTTGTTTGATATACACATAATTACTTTTTAAGCTGAGTGGAACTGAGGTTATATAACGTCCAGTGGGATGAAATAAGAGGTAAACAATTGATGATTGTGTGATAATACAGTGTATAATGTTTCATCTATTATAATAAACTAACAATTACACAGCATATTACTGTCATATAAATATTAATAAATTAAGATTATATGGCATATAATTACTACACTTAACATAATATTAACCTAGTGATAATACAGCGTGTAACTGATAAATATCTGTGTACAATGATTAGCCTGATCATTTGTGGTCAATCAGCCCAATCTCCTTTAAAATCATATTTATCATTTTTTTCATAAATCTTTTTCTGATTATTTCTTCCCATCCAATTTTATCAATAACTGTCCAAGTTTATTTCTCCTGCTACTCCTTCTGCCTATGCTAGTACTGCTCTATGATCTTCTAGTCCTTCATTTAGTCCTTCTCCATGAACTTCAAGTCCTTCTGTTAGTCCTTCTCTATGAACCCCAAAGGTCCTATCCTTCTCTGCAGTCCCTGTTACTAACACCTCAGAATCTGGAAATAAGCCTACAAGTGAATTAGTGTTTGACTGGGCCTCCATAAGTGACCATCACTATAGGCCATCTCCCCAGACAATCCCCATGTCTGTGCAGTTTTTTTTACTCACTCAAGTGGTTTTCTGACTTTCATTCACAAAGTAATCAGATTTACTTCACAGAGACCAATTTATTACCAAGTTCTGCAGCTGCTTCTCTAAGCATCTATCCTGATAATGCCCCTGGGCATATCCATGCCTCTCTGGTGGCTTCAAGACTTTTCCAAAGCCTTCAGGAAGACACAGACAAGGAAAAATTACCAATCTGTTAGGTAAAGTTCCCCACTTACAGACCTCCTGCAAGTGGCCAAAGGATCTTAAAGCTACCTCAGCTCATCCCTTTCCTAGAAGTCTGTAGTTGCCTACTAGGTTTGTTACCCTTTCTTCTTTGTAGCCACATGCTACCTACTAGGTTGAAGAGCCATCCTTGCCCAGTAGCCATCAGCTACCTACTGGGTTGGGAGTTTATCCTGTCCTAGCCACCATCAGTTACCTAATAGTTTGGGGCATCATCCTTTCTTGGTAGTCATAAGTTACCTACCAATTGGGACTCCAAACAGCTCAAGCTGCCACCTGTTACCTACTATACTGTAACATTATATATCTCTAGTAGTCTTCTGTTACCTACTAGGCTACTACCTTCTCTACTTCTAGTAGACTCCAGTTACCTACCGGGCATTTACCTTTCTAAAGCCACTATACTTCTCCAACTTCAAGCATAGAGCCTTTATTGTGGCCAAATCTGCCCCCACCTGTAAAGCTGCTTCCATGTGGATCACCACCCCAGGTAAATGCTACCCTGGCCTAAAAAGTTGTGCAGAAGGTTTCCCATGGCTGATGGCATACCTATACTCTGGAACTGCCAGAGAGTTACTGTGGCAGATCCAGGTCCAACCATTCCATCCCACCATTATCCTGCCCTTGACTCTTATTGTCATTACCTTCCTTTGACAAAGCTTCAAAGATCTTTGTCTCCAGAGAGGAAATTTTATGGGACAACACTTTCTTATCATCCTGCCAATGGACCATGATCTTAACACTCTTTTCCTCTCTTGCCCTTAAAGCCTCAATTTCACGATTCACCTTTGCTTTCACTTGTTGTAAGATTTGTCCCATCCTACTAACAGGTTCCAGGAATCCCACACATAGATTTGGTTTCCTTGGGCAAGAGTACCTTCTTTTGCAAAGTAATTGGAGTATAACTCTTTGAACGCATCCTTTACTTTCACCAAGGACTCCTCACGCACAGTCTTGGCGACCTCCAAGCTTGCCCAAGCTTCCTCTAACAAACTTGTAGGAACCTCTTCCTGGCAGCAGCAGTTTCCATGCAAAGTACTCCAATTGTGGCCCTTTCAAAATTTAACAAAGAAAACATAATAATTGAAAAGGTAGTTGAGAGGAAAGCGTCAAAATTGACAATATATCTTTATTAAAAATTAGCTATTTTTGCTGATATACCATTCAGGGCATATTTGGCTGAAAACCCCTCCGGTTCCTGAATCAACCTATGATTTATCTCATGTGGTCTATGACATTTGAGTCATCTAAACCTAGATCTTTACCTAAAAGATCACCAATATTTCTCAACCTATGAGAATCAACCTACAATGGGAAGAAGTCACCTGACTCCATTCATCCCAATGTACCAATTCAGCATGGAGCTTTCTCAGTAGCTGGCGCCAAAACCCTGTGGATTAAACACCCCAAAACTCAGCTATTGATGTTCCAACTGGGAACCAGCTGATCAACCCTGAATTCCCAGGCATCCTTTCCTTTATTTAGTTATCTTTGCATTTAATGGTTTTTTTGCCTTAAAACACATTAAAATGCTTCAAAACTCAAACCAGGCGCCACCGCGGCGCCCAGCAATTTCCCCAGGCGGTGCTTCTCAAATCCATTAGGCAGCGCGGCGGCTCTTTTAACCCAAAATTTGGGGGTTTACTTATGGTTGACCTTAATCAAACTTCTTGACAAATCAAGGCAATTTAACCAATATAATTAAATCCTCATTAATTATATTCCCATGTATTTATTCATTAATCTTCCCAATTAATTAAACCGTTTTTGAGACACCTAGTCTCCCAGATTAACTCAGCCAATTTTGCTTTCTGTTTTTTTATTGAACCTAGATATCCAGTTTTCAAGAATCTTTACCTTAAGACTTCCAATCCAACCTATCTACATGCAATAATCAGAAAAACAGAGATAACTTTATATTTTGGAGCATTTATTTGACTAAATACTCAATAGTGACTGTCATACAGTCACAGTTACCAATCCCAACTTTGCAGCTGAGGGTTATGGACCTTTGGTTCACTCAGGTCATCCCATACCTAACTCTAGCATCTTTTTATCTGTAGGCAGATTTATGTGGCTCTCTCTCCTTCATCAGCCAACCCCAAGTAACAGTGGGCTAGCCCCCTGAGCTATACCCTCCACCAGGAGCACCCTTTGGCCAGGTACGTTCTACAGAATACCCCCAAACCCTGCTTACTCTTAGTTTACATTAGAAGAGATTCCAATCTATGCCCCGGAAGCGGGTACCAGAGAACTTGAACTTATTGGGTGTGAGGGCACCTGGTACACCAGGCACTCACTACTATTCTGTAACCAGTACAACCACCTGCCCTGGTACTTAGTACAAAGGACTCCTCCCCTGACCCCTGCCTGACTGCCTGCAAGAAACAGTGGCCCCTGCTGAATCAACCTCCACCCAACTGTTGGGTATCCTTTATATACCACCCACTGGCCTGGTTTTGCCATGGTGCCTGCCAAAAGTCCCTAGCCAAGATTGGAAGATCTTGAGCCTACATTGTAAAGTTAGCTCCTGTCCTGTGGTGGGCTCTCCTGGCTGGGCTGCCATCCTCCTGAACCTGCTGCAGGCTGGATCCTGGCAGTATGACTTATAATCTATGGATAAGTTGGTATTGGTTACAATGAGTGTGTATTGATGTTGGTAGTGAACTGCCAGCTGTAGCTTTAATGCTTGTGGTTAGGGGGATAGGGTGGCCATCCTTTACTGTGAGGTTGGTTATTTTGAGTGTATGTTGTATGTTAATGCTGTTTATGTACTTCTTGGAAGTATGTGATATGGAAGATGGGAGATCAAAGAAGTACTTGATATCTTTACTTTATATAGGAAGGTAGTGTTTTATGGTAAGATGATAAGATACTTGATGCCCGTACAGGTCATGGCAGGAATGTGGTTTTGAAAGACTGGATTTCCTTGAAACTTGGTTTTATCAAAGTGTGATATCTGAATTCGGTACTAGGGTCCCCTCTATCTGGTTTAGTCATTTATTGGGGAAAAGATTTCCCAGGAAGGAGGGATCAAAGAGATTGCTGGTATAACTATAGGTTGTTATGAGAGGCTTTAGTAGGGGTTTCCTAACCTCTTCGAGGCTCTAGCAATCAGAGCAGCTTCGATCCACTTAATATCAGTTGGTCTATTCGGATCTGCTGTCATCAGAAGCTCTGCAGAGGTTGGACCGGTTTTCCCGAACCGCTTTAGAGGAAAAATGTTTCGGGAAAATTGGTTTGGGGATGTGGCCGTCGCAACTGTCCCGGTTTGTGATATGCTAAAAAATTGCAGCGCGATGTTAGCTGGTTTTGTGCGGTGACATGAAGTGTTCAAGGGATCGAATTCTAGGTGTTCTATTTGGCTGGTAAACATTTTTATTTATCCAAGGGAAAGGTATTTGATATAATAAACTAAAGCAGCTACAGTACTTTCTTTGTGGTGAGCTATTTATAGACAAAGCAGGTTAATAAAGTATGGGTAAAAATATAAGGCTATAAATTCTTAAACGGCTCCAAGTTTACATCCGTGCACGTCACTGATAGTTGAACGTATCTGAACATGCTGATGTATGGCTCAGTCCAGCAGTTCGCGTGGAATCTTAATCCGCAAGATAAATCACAAAGCAAATCTATTTTTGAACGATGCAATGAAGGCTGGTGGCGACAGGTTAGAAGCCAAACATTTGTTGGTATAGGGTTGTGAGTGCGAAGATGTAATCAATGGCTTCCTGCAAAGTAATCATCCCAGATACCTTACCCTGATGCAGGCATACTTGAGGTGAGACTGATTTTAGGTTTGCAGTTGGCCCGAGCTGTCTTGAGGGCGGCATCACGTTACATCGATGTGCATTCTGTAGAAAGGTTCAGCTCAAAGGTGAGAGTTGCGACCAAACTTTATCGTTTATCCAGGCACAAGCTGACGCAGGTTTGTGCGGTGGAATCTAGCGCTGAACTCGATTAAACTCGTGGTAGATGCAAGCATCCAGGGTGGTGAAACTAAATAGATTCGTTTCTTGTACCGAGGAATTGCACTGCAGTTAAATACCAGAAGTCTTTATCTGGGTTACCTTTATTTAAAAACCTCCTCGCAAGGTTAGAAAGGGGCAGTTAAAAATAGCAAGTAATTTATTGCTGTACTTTTGGCAATGTGATATTGTGAGTTTCAGGTATATAAGGGCTTGGGGATTGATGATGAGAGCATCAAACTAGCAAATAATCGATAACAAACATGCAATACTTTAATCTTTCCCTTTTGGCTTTGCTTGCGATTGGCGCTCAGGTCTCAGGAGCACCAGTTGGCCAAGAGTCCCTCGTTCGCCGCACTCCGGGTGGATCTTCAGGTGGTTATGGCGGTAGATCTGGAGAAGGTTCTTCTGGCGGAAGTGGTGGTGGTTGCAAGGGAGTATCTTCCGGGTGTGGTGGTGGCTCTTCCGGAGGAGGGGCTGGCTACGGCAAGGCGCGAGGATCATCCGGTGGAGGTGGCGGATCTTCGGGCGGCGGTGGTGGTTCTCATGGTGGATCTTCCGGAGGCGGTGGTGGTTCTCATGGTGGGTCTTCCGGAGGCGGTGGTGGATCCCGCGGTGGGTCTTCTGGAGGCGGTGGTGGATCTCACGGAGGATCTTCCGGAGGTGGTGGTGGCTACAGCAAGTTGGGAGGCTTATCTGGCGGAAGTGGAGGCAAATCTAGCGTCGGGCCTTCTGGAGGTAGCAAAGCAAGTAGCAGTGCCTCTGGCAGTTACAGTGGTAGCTCGGGAGGATCCTCTTCAGGAGGTGGTGGTTACTAGTGATCCGAATATTTTAATGCCGCTCAGCATGCCTTTATTGCCTCTTCCACATTCCAATAAACATCAATCATCAATTTTATATTCCAAAATTCTATTTATCTTAAAACCCAAAATCTTCACTTAATCTTTTAACAAACAAATCACAACTGAATAAGTAAACACATAATCTATAATCACATCCATATTCTCATTGAACTGTACGATCTTTAATAGAAGCTAGAATCAGGCAGAAAAGAGTTCTTCCCGAGTTCCCATAAACTACCCTACACAAAGGCCTAGCTCACGTTTATTCAAGTGCGACGGAAAGGAAAGATATTTCTCTAATACCTATGCCACCCGAGACAAAAATTAAACTCAGTCATGAGTAAATATAACCCATCCTCCAACAATATACACTGGCTTGAGTTCTATCCTTAACCCAAGAAAATATAAAATTAACTTAGATCTAATTCAAACTTTGTTGAGGGATCTGGGCAATGACTTAGGATTTAACTTGAAGACCCAAGACAAAATGAAAAAATTAAGAATTCCATTCTAGGAGGGTTAACTTACAAAAAAATAAAATTAGTGTTGAGGGAGTGGATTTTTAACCTCCCAACTTCCATTTGATCATACTCCCCTTTTTCAATACGATGATTCAGTCACATTACAATCCACAACACTATCTCCCCCGCTCATACTTGATCCTTGAACACTAATAGGATCAAGCCCCAAACACTTTAGCTTAAAGAGCCACATATATCTCTCAATAAAAATTTTTTCTCTAATTTATTCCCTGCTTCCCTCTAAGGTTACTTCATTACCAACACCCTGGACTGAAAACCTTGGCCCTGTCATAGCATCTTCAATTACTCCCTCTCGGGAAAGTCATTCCCCAAGTCATTCCCCAACTAATCATTAAGCCAGTGGCACTCATATCAATTGCCCATCTATTACCAGGATCAAACCTTTTGAGTTCTAAGAGGAAAATTACTTGGGCAAGCCTTGTGACCTCCATGACGTACATGGATTGTGCATGGCTTCTCATGATACTATATAATACTCTAAGCTCATATCAAATAACAATAATACTCTCCTTAATTTTACCCTTTATCTTGTTTATTATAGTTCCCAGAAGTATATACTTGACAGTGGTAGCACAAGTAGGTTATCCACACTTATGTAAATCAATGGAAAAAATCCTGCAAAGAAAAAACCCAGCAGATGGCACTCCCCACCAGCTGGAGAGAATAAAAAGAAGTCCAGGACCTCCCTACAGGATATACAGCCTTCAACAATATCATCATACTAGCCAAACAGTACACCAGCCTCATCATGAAAGTAGTCCTGAACCCACCTCAAATCCAGGACATGTCCAAAATACCCATTATTGTATTTCAATGCCTTTCTTACCAGAAATTAGGACATTCTCAATATTATACCCTGAAAATGCTAACCTCTGGATTCAAACCACACAAAAAAAGTTTACACAAGTGGGCTAACCCTAAAGACTCTGGGCAAGTGGAATTTCCTTACCAGTTACCCAGCCGCCTCCTGCTTTTCCAGCAACTGGGTTGATCAGCATCCTGATCATAATGAAGACTGGGGCCTGATCAAGAAAGCTTTCTTGAAAATATTTGCCATGGAGGACTTGGGTGTTAGGGTGAAATGGTATGCAGCGTGATTCAAAGAAATAAAATAAGGATATAATAAACAAAGTATGAGTTGCTTGACAAGCAGGAGACCAAATTGGGAGGACAGGTTCAACATCTTGGATCCAATGGCAGTGTAGCAGAAGATGGAGGTAGAAATTACCAATAAGCAAATGACTTGAAAAGGGAAATTAGAAAAAGGATCTGAGGGCATTGGCATGTAAAGGGCGGTCCAGGCCGCGGCCATGGAATTGACGGCAACCTTGACTGCCACAAAGGCTAATCTTTCTAGGAAAGGGGCGACAGCCCCAGATACACCATCATTTTGGGATAACTTTCTTTTATTTTTCTGGGAAATTAAGCTATCTAGAAACAAGTTTCTAGAGGGAAAATGGGAAAGTCTTAAGGGAGTTCAGGATGGGGCAGGAAGGGATTCTGCAGCTTCTGATTGGTTAGCAAGAATATTTTCAGCAGTTGAAGGTCCTACATTAGAATTTACATCAATGACATCATAATTTGAAAAATTCTGGCAACCAGCGGGTCAAGCACTGACATCCCCAAATAGCGTATAACACATAATTTTCTTGACGTAATTAATTGGGGAAAATAAGGCAGGTCCAGATTTTTGAGGGCTATTTGGGCAACCCCAGCTTTGACCCATTTTCTGTCTATGACGGCATTTAAGTTGTCTATTTCTTTCAGGGGTTTGGCTGCAGTTCTTTGCTAATTTTGGGTTTTACAAGGGCATACTATCCCTTTCATTTGATTTTCTACCAACACATTGGGCGTTGTGATTGGGACAGAACTCAGAACCTTTAAAATGACAGGGACCACTGAGGAGTACATTGTGGCATATGAAGACGTACATGATCAAGCTCCCAACACCACCAACTTTGATATGGCTGGACCATGTCTGGACTTCTACAATGGCCTCCCCCCATACATTAGGTGTCAGTTTGGCATCACCGCTGCAAGAACCTCCAGGATGTATTCTGGGATGGGAAACAGGCTGCCCAGAAATTGGACAGCTTGTATTTAACCGGCAAGTGGAAAGAGAGTCCCTCAGCAAAGACGGCTACTTGGACCAACAAACAACCCAACCAAGCCAGTAATCCTCACCCTTGAGGGGAAACTGTACAACTCAGGTTAACTGGATGAGCTCTGAAAACACATCTGAAGAGGAAAGGCTCTTGGGAGTGCTTAGGTAAGCCACCCTCCCCCAATTTACAAGACTTTTACAGGGACCAATATGTGGACTCAATTACCATGGTCCAAGTACCATCCAGCAATCCTGTACTGTTTGCCGCTTAAACTAAAAATAAACCCCTCACTTATTCCTTCCGCTTTTGCAGATATCCAGGTGCAGCACTATTTGACACTGGAACAGACCAGTCCCTTGTTGACAAGAAATTTTCCAACCTCATGAAATTACCCATAATCCAAAGCAACATAAAGAGAGCTGACATGGTGGATAACAGGACAACAGCACCCATGTCAACACTAAAAATGTCAACAGTGGCCATGTCAACACTTTTAATGTCCACACTTTTAATGTCAACACTTTTTTAATTAACAAAACACTTTACCCTGAACTTTTTAATATAGAAAAAATATTTTAAAATACATTATTATACTAAAACAATCCCAAAGAGTTCAAAAATGAAAGAAAAAATACCATAAGTAATAAGAATAAGGAGATATAAGCAACTATTTTTCAATTTATTATGTAAAACACACTCTTTATTATAAAATTATTTTTTATTCCCATAAAAATTAAAATTCCAATGAACCAAAAATAAAGATATTTTATATATCATAATAACTAAAAAATATAAAAAATTATTTTTTTTAGTTTATTATACTTTATATAAGCATAACTAAAAATATCTCATAGCTTAATGATAAATTAACAAAATATAAGATATTTCTTACAAAACACATTGAAGCTGTATCTGAAACTTACCATTTATACTTAAAAAGATAAGTACTATCCAAAAAAATTAAAAAAATAAAAGTTTAAAAGTAAAAATATATAGGCAAAGAAAGTCAAAGTTTATTTGGCTAATTAAAGCCACCAGCAAGAGCAGTGGCGACATCTTCAAGGTATTTTTTGATTTCTGCCACCTTATATTTTTTCTTGACCACCTTCTGCACGTCCTCCTGGTAGTATTGCTCCTTGGACTTCCTCTTCTTGGGGGCCACCCAGTTGGCCAGGTTGCAGAACTTGGAGACAGTCCGGTCCTGCTCCTCTTGTAGCTTGGAGAAGAACTTGTTATATTTGGGGTTGGTCCCAAACTTCACCTTCAGGTGCTTATGCCAAACCTCAAGGCTAGAGGTGGTCTTCATCTCCCCCTTAAGGCAGGCGCCTTGACAGTTCCAAGGGGCAGTGGCCCTGCTCTTACCTCTCTAAGCAGTCACTTTCTTGCCCACCCATTGGCGCTCAAATTAATCCAGGTAGCCTTTGAAGATGGTGGAGTGCTTCTTGATGTAAGCATCCTCCAGGAGGGCCTCAAAGCCAAGCCCAGTATGCTCCAAGCACACAAAAGCCAAAGCAGCAAACTGGGTGACGCCAAAGTGGTACTTCCTCTTACCATCATTAAGATACTTCTAAGAAAAGGTCCTTCTCATTCTTGAGATTCTTGACAAGGGCCTGCCTAAAATGGAAGAAGTAGCCCTGGAATTCTCCATCAAAGGTGGCCTGGAAGGCTCTGAACTGAGCCTGCTTGAAGTCTATTATGATAACCTTCAGCCCAAGTGAGTGCGCATGAGCTAGCTGCTCAGCAGCTATGGTTGCCTCATCCTTCTCAGCAGAGGAGGGATTCACCCTTGTGGTATGGGTGGGAGGGGGGAGCTGGTTTGTGGGAAGGGAGCTCAAAGCATCCCAGACAATCTTGAAGGCTCTGGTGTAGACTTCAGTCTTGGCATCAGTAAGGAGAAAGAACACAAGGGGGGTGACCTGGTCATTAAACTGCCTATGTAGGACCCAAAGCTGCTTGAAGAGAGAGGGGTAAGTAGAAAATGTGCTGTTGCACAGCCAGGTGGTAGCAGTTTTCAGCTGCTCCAGGTTTTAGGTTGTGGCATAGGCTACAATCCTATCCTCCACTTCCTGCCCATTGTCATGGAGCAGGAACATCTCACCATCCTCTGTCTTCTTGAGGGCATCTGTGAGGATAAGGTCCTTGACACTGGTGGCATTCTTGGCCAGGGGATTGGAGACTTGAAGCCTATCACTCACAAACTTGACCAACTGGGTGTGGGTAGGGACCCTCTTGAGGTTGGTAGAGGACAGGTACTTGCAAGCAAGCAAAGCCTGCTGTGTGGCAGAAAGATCTTAGGAGGTGGGCATCACCTGCACCAGATACCACTTGAGAAGGCGGGCTATGGTGGTGTTGGGCATGATGCAGGTATTCTTGCCCTTGATGGTTTGGACCAGGTCCCAGCGCTCAGTGTTGAGCTGCACTGGGCAGGAGCAGTCCTTGCAGGTGTAATGCCGGCTCTTGAAGCCCCGGTTGGCATTGTTGCAAGAGAAAATATACCCATTGGCCACCATGACCAGCCCACCCTTTACAATCATGATTGGGAAGTATTTGGGCAAGGAAGAGGGAACCTTGAATTTGCTGTCAACGTTGCAGATGTTGTGCGCCAACAGAGGGTCCCAAGGGCCAGCAGGAGAATGGCGTAAGCCAGGGAAGTAATTGGGGCGGGGCTTTGAATCATCCCCAGATGAGCTTGAAGGGGGGGGAGTTTGGAGGGGGTGGGGAAGCAGAAGGGGGCTTATTGTGGTGCTCCTCATGTGCAGGAGACTTATCTTTGAGAGGGGTCTTTTTGCCTTGCCGCTTCTTCTTGGTTGGCTCCTTGTCAGAAGCCAAGTTGTAAAAACTGTGCTCTATAAGAGAGCCATCAGTTTCTTCTCCCTTAGTGGAGTGAGCAGGGATCTTCTCAGGAGAGGGCTCAGGGAGGGCTTTGGGGATGGTTTGGGGGTGGCCTTCTTTGATGAGACAGGCTTTTTCTTGGTAGATTTGGTTGGCTTAGAGGGACGCTTGGTTCCTTTGGGCTGTTTGGAAGTGTTCTTGTCCTAAAATAATAAGTAAAATGGTTTAAAATAAAGCAATGTATGTAAAAAACAAACAAAACAACTTAAAAAGCATAATATATAAAAAGTAAATCTTAGATGGCTTTTATTGGCATGTAAAAGTTAAAAAATACTTGTATAGGTTTTATTTTATTATAGTTTTAAATAAATAAATTAAAAGTTAAGATATTTATGTGAAAGTATTATATTTAGATATAGATTTTATTTTAAAAATTAAAGATATGAAAGAGCAAAGTCAAAAATACAACATATCAAAAATGAGAAGTTTTTATTATGTAAAACATAAAGTTTTATATGTGAGATCTGAAAAGCGTAGACATTATGAGTGACAATTAGTAAAAAAAGCTGAATTCTCACTGTCAATCACAAAAATTGTAGAAATTATTTTTGACAACATTGTCACTGTTGACATTTTTTTGAAAATTTTCTATTGTTTTCATAGTACACTTAATTAAATTTAAGCGTGCTAGCAAAAATTAACCGTTTTTTGTGTGTTTTTGTTCACACATAAAAATAAAAAACATATAAAAATAAGTAAAAAATATCAAGGTTCTTTATTCTTTTATTAAAAATAATATTTGGGTAGTGGTAATATGATAATTTACCATTGCGTATATGTGAAGTTGTGAAGAAAGTTATTTTCAGTATTGAAAAGGGTAAAGTGTCGACAACGTCAATTCCAACATTCTTTATATGAGGTGGCATATTAATCTAGGCTTAATTGCGCCACTCTAATTTGCTTAACTCCACCCCAGGGGATGATCATGAGCAAATAAACAACATTTACGAGTAGCAACATTATTTTTAATAATAAATTCTATAGTAACTTACATAGTAACTCATGCTTAAATTATTGGACCCTGTTAGCCACCAATCCACTTAATATATCAAAGCTGTAATAAGTGCCATATATATATTTATAACATGAACCTTTCAACAATCAAATGTATGTGTACTGTTGTTTTCAATATAATAATTTAATAAAAAAATATTTTCAAATGCACACTTCTTTTTTTTACTGTAGATGCTTCAGCTTTGTTATTAAAAATAAGTTATGCTTAAAAAGTGTTGACATTGGCACTTTTACGTTGTGAAAACAAATAAAAAATAAAAAAATTTATTAGTAAAAGTAAAGGGAAAATCTGGTTAAATTGGGTTTTTTATTAAGCTTAATATTAAATTGTGTTGAGATGGCCACAATTTTGTTGTGTTTTCTGGGTTTTCACCCATGAACACTTTAAAAAAAATTAAGCTAGCACAACTAGCAAAAAAACATAGGAGATTTAGAGTTTCAAGTTGACAGTGGCCATGTCAACCAAGTGTTGACATGGGCTCTGTTGCTGATAACAGGAGCACACCTGTCAACAGAGAGGTTTACCTTTCTGCTCCCAAATTGGAGACATGCAAACCACACTCAGTGGCTCCATCATACCAATCCCCAAGTATGATGTTATACTTGTCCTGGACTGGATGAGAAGGACCAAACCTTACTTTGACTGGGATAAAGCTACCCTCACCATACAACAAGGCAAAGTACACCACCATATCTGCCCAGCCCACCTTGATACACTTATGAAGGACCATATATTTAGTAAAATTATGGAAACAGAATAGAAAACTGACCCTAGCAAAATCAATTGGAGTACCTGCACATAAGAGATCATCCACTTTAAAAATACAGAGACTCAGGATGAAAAAAACCACATCTGAGACCAGCTAGTTAACAAGTTCCCCACTGTCTTCTAAGAGACGCTGCCAGGACTACCCCCCTGACCACAGCATACAACACAAAATTGACCTCAAAGGGAGTGTACCTAAAGTGCAACTTATTTACTACCTCACACCACAAGACAACACCATAAAAGCTTACCTTGACAAAGCCCTTAAAAAAGGACTCATACAACCATCAAAGTCACATTTTGGTACTGCTGTCTTCTTTGTGGTAAAGAAAAATGGAGGACTCCTCCTAGTCACCAACTACAGAGCGCTCAACAAGGTCACAGTTAATAACAGATATCTCCTGCCCCTGATTGACAACCTTTTAGACTCCCTGGGGGGTCCCAAATCTTTACAAAGATTGATAAGACAGCAGGCTATCACCAAATTTGCGTAAAGCCTGAAGACATCCCAAAGACCACCTTCAGAATAAATATGGATCCTTTGAATGTGATGTCCTCAATTTTGAAATGACCAATGCCCCCAGTACCTTTGTGACCTTCATAAACAAAGACTTAGAGGAGCACATTGAGAAACAATCAATTATCTATCTAGAAAATATCATCATCTACAGCCCAAACTTGAAGCAACACTTGGAAGACGTCTGTTTGGTCCTCTGCACCCTCCAAGAAAGCCAACTAATTGCAAAACCATCAAAGTGTGAATTTTTCTTGGCTGAACTCCCATTCTTTTGTCACATCATTAGCAAGGAGAAAATCAAGCCAGATCCAGACAAAATATGTGCCATAACTCAGATGCCAGCCCCAAGAAATAAGAGTGAACTTTTTACCTTCCTTGGAATAGTGGCCTATGTAAGAAGGTTCATCCCTGACTGGGGTGCCCTAACAGCCCCCTATCTGCCATCACAGGTAAAACAACCAATTTTTTCTGGACCCCGTTACAAGACCAACACTTCTGCCAACTAAAAGAACATATGGTTACTGTCACAGAAAACACAGGATAGTAAGACGCTGTCTATAAGTGGTGGGGGATTGCACCCAAATCCACATAGAGTTAATGATTAATCACCAACACAGCTTCAAATACCGTTTTGTGAAATTTCCAAATGAGATACTAGGATTAAGTAAAATAATTAATCCTAACCAAAGTAGCCCAAGATAAATAGCCTGTGAAAGCATCAGAGAATCTTCAGAATAAAATTCTGGACATTGAGATACAGCACAATTTTCATTTTTCAATACAGGGGGACCACTCCAAGATTGGCAGGCATTGAATTAATATTGGGAGGTGCTGCTGACAAAGTTTCAACTGCAAGCCCCCATCTTCCAGTAATGATCCAGCCTAGAATAAGATTGTAGTGAATGTAGTGCAGCAATTCAACTTCAGGATGCATTTTAAAAGTAAATTAGATCAAGGGATATTTAATTTTTATTGAGTAAAATTTTGGGAGGACTCAACTCTTAGAGTTGAAACAGTGAAATTATTCAATATATATCAAAAATTGACTAAGAAATACCACCTTGATCCTGGGCTCCTATTCCTTCTACATTGTCAAGTAAGTATCTGGTCCAAGTTGCAAAGAACCCTTGAGTGACCAATTTCTGACAAATATGCTGGTTAACAAGCTCATATTGGGTAACCCTCAAATTCTGTCAATTTATCAACATCAATTTGCAAGGAGGAATTGGTTTCAGCTGGCAGACTGGAGCAGCAGTAACCCATTTTTGATTGACTGTTTGATTTAAATCCATTAATTTGGTCAATTTTGTTAAAGTTTTGCAGACTTTTTGAGCCTTTCTACTTGGCCAGATAACTCCTGGCATGATGGAACCTACTGTGACATTACCCTCTGCTTTAGCCCTAAGCAATACCACCATCCGGGAGATGGGATAAGGAGAAGTTCTTGTGGGCAGGCAGGAGTTTCATTGCAGCTAAGGTGAGCTTGAGGTGGCCAACAGCAGTGGGATTGCAATTGTAAAACTCTTGAATCAGGTCTGGGGGATTGGAACAAACATAGTGGGGAACCCATGAGTTTTTGGAATCAGGATAACCCTTCCATGACACCAAATAACAAATGGCAGTGATTCTTATGGGAAGCCAGAATACAATTTAGCTCATACTCAGGTTCTCCTTCACCAAGAATGGATTGGGAAGAAGGAGTCTCTGTACCTGTCAGGATACCACATCCCAGGGGAGGGACTGTTAGCCTCAGCTGCCAACTTGCTCGGTTGGGAGGATGGTAGAGCCCACCATAGGAGTGGTGCTAACTTGATGAGATAAGATGCTGATTGTCCTACTAAGGTCCAGGGTCCAGCAGTGGGTACCATAGTATCATCTAACCCAGCCAAGGTGATGTAGACAATGCCTGCATATTAGTTGGCTGAGGGTGGAGACAGTCCTGGGGCAGGGTGTAGGTGTTCAGGTTTGGGTGTTGGGGGTGCTTCTATATCTATCTGGTAGGCAGGCAGATAGTTATAATACACATGGAATTTGGGGGCTGGTTGTTTGCACCAAGCACCTTTGTAGGAAGCTGTTTGGGAGGGGGTAAACTGTTGGGCCAAGTAATCTGGGCACAGCGTCTCTTTCACGGTCAACTCCCAATACTCTGGCTTAAGGTGGTAGTCAGAGAAATGCAGTGGACCAAAGGGTGCTCCAGGAGAACAATAAAATGTGGGCTGGGTTTCAGGGGCTTCCTCAGAAATATAGGCCGTCTGCCCAAGATTTTTGGTCAGAACAGTGGTAAAATGGAAAACAACCAAGACAAAATAGGGAATAAAATGATAGAACCAAGGTCCCATAATCTTATTTATTTCAGAAGGCAATACCATTTTGTTAAAACTTTACAGGGTTTAAATACCTTTTAAAATACTAAGTTTGGAATCTAGACCATCACCTGATAACTGAGTTTGCTCAGTTTTCTCCAGGCCAAGAGTTCAAGCCACATTCTGATCCTTCTGGCTTGTCATATCCTCTGCTGGAATGACTTTCATCTGATGGCCCAAGGATAATGTCTCCATGGCTTCATCACTGCCACTGGTGTTCCCGTCATTCTGGACTAAGTGACCTTCAGAAACCTTAAGCCGGTACAACCTTTGCTCTGTAAGCTGCACATCTTCAGGAGTAGCTTTGGGGTAACTAAATGACTGGGGGTCATATGGCCAGGGGCCCAGGTTTCTAGACAATTATCTGGATTCTCTTTGGATTCTGGCCTGTTGTGCCAAGCAACAAACCCCTTTTTGGATGGCCTGTCAACTATGACAGGAATGACACCATATTGGTTTAGCGCTTCCAGCAATCCATCTTGTTCTTGAAAATTTGTGGTCAGGCAGGCCTGCAAATTTCCTTGATTAATTGGATTCAAACCAATGCCTGTTTCAGCACTTCCACTGGCTAACAGTGAAACACACAGGCGGGTGGCCTGAGGGCCCGCAGGATCCCCACAACCCTCATAATCAGGTTCTGAGTTTGATTCTCCTAGTTGGAGTTTCCCACTTATTTTGGGAGAAATGTCATTCATGACAGTACCCTTAAAGGGAGTAAGAAGGCATTCATGGAAGGTGTGAAAAATCTTGAAGGCTGGGGGTAAATCCAGCTGATATATAGAGTGACCAATTTGACGTTCAACCTTGAAGGAACAACTTGCTTGGGACCTAATTTGTGACAGGGGACTTTCAGATTCATATTGCAAGCATCAACCATGACTAGATCACCTGGCCTGTAGGTTGGATCTTCCTGGCGCTTGCAATCTGTGTATTCCTGTAAGTTGTCACAGCAGCAGCAAGAGTAACCTAGAGCTCCTGATGGACCTGTTTCAATGCAGCAGCTTGATCAGTTGCAGCTTCCACATTGCTAACTAAGAGGGGACCAATATTGGATGAAGGGTTGTAGTCTATATTGGCATAGAAAGGCAAAACCTGAGTTTACTTGTGCAGAGCATTATTATATGTGAACTCTGCTATGGGTAGGTTATCACACCAGTCATCTTATCTCGCATTTGTGTAGCAGTGTAGGTAGACCTCTAAACTTTGGTTTACCCTCTCCGTTTGTCTATCAGAGTGGGGGTGGAAAGCCGTGGATCAGCACAATTTGTAACCAAGAATCCCAGTAAAAACTTCCCAGAACTGATCAATGAATTTGGGCCTGCAGTCACTCACAATCTCCATTGGGATGCTATGTAAGGAGAAAATTCTATTCCAAACAACCAAGAGGTTTTCCACTGAAGTAATTGTGGTTGAGCAGGAGAAAGGTGTGCCATTTTTGTGAAGCAATCTACCACTGCCATGATTGCATTAAACCTGTTGGAATCCAGGAGTTTTCCAACAAAGTCTACCAACACCAACTTCCATGGTCCTGCACTGACTGCAATGGAACCAACAAACCAATTGCCTTGTTCCTACTTGTCTTGGACCAAACACATACCAGCCAGTTGTGAATGTAAGCCGCCACCTGCACTATCTAATCATTTCAAGGAAACTGTCAGCAAATTAACACCACTGTTTTATTCTTCCCTAGATGGCCTGCCATGGGGCAAGTGTGATTGGCCTCCATGATTTCATCCCAAATAGTTCCCTCTGAGACCCACAAGCAACCTTGATGATATAGAATTGACTCTATCTTGTGATAACCCTGCAGCTGGCCAACCAGATGAGCACATACTAGTTCCAATAACCTATAATAACCTGTGGACAGGGGCTGCAAAAACTTGACTTTGGAATATGGTCTAAGTCTGCGCCCTTGGTCAAGGACATGGTAGCAAGCATAGCCAGTGGAGGTAGTACAAACAGAACCACAGCCTTATCTGGAATCATTTTGTGTGTTTTAAACTCAACGTCCATACCAGTATCTGGGAGATGAGAAGGATTTCTACTTAACACATCTGCCAGGTAATTTTCAGAACCCTTAATGAACTTGTAGCAGAACTTTTATCTCGTCAAGTCACCATGCCACCTGGATTGGCAACCCAATAAAACCCTGGGTTGTTGATAGTACATAATAGCTTTGTGATTGGTTCTTACTACAAATGGGTGGTGCGCTAACATAATATGGTGATGCCAATGCCTTAACAATTCCATGACTGCCAATAATTCCTTGCCGTAAATCATGCAATTGTGTTCTTGAGCCTCCATTTTCTGGGAGAAATACCCTACAGGTCTCTCTATTCCATCACCAGCAGTCTGCACCAACACACCAGCCACAGCATATTTCAAAGCATCTGTGGAAAACACAAAAGGCAGATCAGGATCCACATGTCTCAACACTGGGGATGACAACAAAAGGTCCTTGACTGCTGTTAATGCATCTGTGCACTCAGGCGTCCAGACCAGGGTTGTCTTACCACTAGCCAAATATAAAGGGGCAGCCACTTCAGACAAGTGAGGGGTGAATTTATTCAAGAACGTACAGGTATCCAAAAAACTACAAGTTGGGATACTGTCACAGGCATAGCATACTCTCAAATCACAGCTTCCTTGTCAGGGACAATGGTGTGACTATCCTCAAAGATAATATTACCCAGAAAGGTAACCTTACGTTTAAAGAATTCACACTTACTCCTTTTAATGATCAAGTTTTCCTGGATAATGCGCTCTAAAAATGCCAACAGGTGGGCCTTATGCAACTCCTCATCTGGAGAGAACGCCAAGATATTGTCCATACAAACAATGCCACATATACCCAGGAGATCCCCCAAGACAGAATCAATTAGTTGCTTAAAGCAAGCTGGAGCATTCTTCAATCCAAAAGGCATTACCCAGAACTGAAAGATACCCTTCTTGGTTCTGAATGCTTTTAACCATTCCATTCCTTCTGCAATCCTGATTTTTTGAAGGCATTCAACAGATCAAGTTTTGAGAATACCTTTGCCTTCTTGATGCACCAAGAAATCTGAGCTTTGAGAGGTAGGGGATAGGGATCAAGAATTTTAATGTTATTCAAGTTCCTGTAGTCAACACAAGGACAAAGAGAACCATACAAATTTTGAATAAACAAAAAGGGGGAGCAGATCAACAAAGCCTTCTTGAAAATGTATCCCTATGCCAACATGTCTTGAGTCCATTCCTCTAAACATGCGTCTTCCTTCAAGATTAAAGGGTAAATAGGAGACACAATACAAATCAGATCAACAGTAACTTTAAATTCAAATTCAAACTGAGTGTGCTTGGGAAGGACCTTGCCCCTAGTTGTGTCAAACGCCGTGGACCAGGGGTGAAGGCATGCTGGTAAATCCAAACTTGCAGGGACAGAAACAGGAATCAATTGAATGGTCTGAGAAGACTGCTCTAATTCAGACATACCTAAAAACGGAATACTGATAGATATGCCCAAAGAGTGTTCCACTTGCAGCTCAGTTTCTTTTAGCAAGGTCAATACATTATGGTCTTGCCACCAGCCCACCCCCAAAATAATAGGATACACAAGGGTAGAAAAAATGGAGAACCTTGCCGTAAAAGACTGACCTGCAACTACAAACATCACTGGCTTCTTAAGATGGAAAGAGGAAAATGTTTGACAGTTTCCACCCCTAACAAGCATTACAGGGTGATACTTGAGTTGCAGCAAGTCTGCAGTTTCAACACTCATAAAGTTCTTGGAAGCACCTGTATCCAACAGAATGGTTAGCTGATAGATAGTTTGACCATTATTGATGCTACCATAAAGCAAGAAGTAACTAGAAGTTATTTGTTTACTACAAACAATGCAACTTCAGCATGATCTTGCTTCTTTTTGATGGTACAGGCAGCGGCTAAGGAGGCAGGGTGCTCCTGAAAATAATGCTTGATCATTTCTTGGACGGCTTCAGGAAGGACAGGACAATCACAATCAACAGGGACAAGAGGTAACTCTTTGGGCTCAACTACCAAAGACTTTGCGGGAACAACGTGTTGGAGCATAGCCAATGAACTCTTGGGGACAGTCACTACCAGCACTTTGTCTACCTTGGCAGGTTTGTTCAAGATAGCCAATTGCAACTGAGAAGAACAACATGAAGAGCAATCCTGACTCTGGCTAGAGGACGCCACTGCAGAACAAGTCCCAGAAAACCAGGAGCGCACAGCAGGTTTGGCTTCAACTACCATCTAACCTTGTTTGGAAACCAACAGATTTGAGACCAGAGAAAGAATTTGGCTTACCAGGGCCTCAGTTGTGGTTAACAGGAAATCCCAAACTTCAGATCCTGGGCAGTCTGGTCAACTGCTAACCACAATGCTGAGAGTTTATTCACCTTGGGAACATCAATTGTATGGCAGTAGGCAAGAAACTGAGGAAGGAATATCAAAAGCGGAATAGTACCCTGTTGGAAGGTGTACAACTTACAATATACTTTGAGCTCCTCAATAGATACAACCAATTTTTTAACAAAGGGTAAAAAGATGACTTTCAGTTAAAACATGTGGATTGGCTCCACTGCAGACAACAACCATTCACCAGCATCCTCAGAAATCTTTGTCATCACATGGTAAACTTGGGATTTGTGACTAAGGCTTGAACCAGAATAGAATGATAAAGCTGATAAAACTTCATGTAAAATTTCATCAGTAGGTGGATCAGGAAAATAATCTGGGCGCCAAAATGACATAGCACGGCAGAAATAGGAAACAGAAGATCCAGTCTCAACAACTGCAACTGGAGATAGAAACCACAAATTAAAGAAAAGTCCAAACTGAAATCTCATAAAGGAAATTATACAAATAAACATGTTAAACGCAGATATCTCAACAGAGCAGGAGAAAAGAAACACAAATTCATGACAAACTGCTTCCAAAAACTCAGATAAAAAGAGTTGAGTAATGTGACAGAAATTGCAGGATAGTAAGACGCTGTCTCTAAGTGGTGGGGAATTGCACCCAAATCCACATAGAGTTAATGATTAATCACCAACACAGCTTCAAATACTGTTTTGTGAAATTTCCAAATGAGATACTAGTATTAAGTAAAATAATTAATCCTAACCAAAGTAGCCCAAGATAAATAGCCTGTGAAAGCATCAGAGAATCTTCAGAATAAAATTCTGGACATTGAGATGCAGCATCATTTTAATTTTCCAAGACAGGGGGACCACTCCAAGATTGGCAGGCATTGAATTAATATTGGGAGGTGCTGCTGACAAAGTTCCAACTGCAAGCCCCCATCTTCCAGTAATGATCCAGCCTAGAATAAGATTGTAGTGAATGTAGTGCAGCAATTCAACTTCAGGATGCATTTTAAAAGCAAATTAGATCAAGGGATATTTAATTTTTATTGAGTAAAATTTTTGGAGGACTCAACTCT
This sequence comes from Entomophthora muscae, assembly GCA_014839935.2. Classification (NCBI taxonomy): domain Eukaryota; kingdom Fungi; phylum Entomophthoromycota; class Entomophthoromycetes; order Entomophthorales; family Entomophthoraceae; genus Entomophthora; species Entomophthora muscae. Next base: position 28,063 of record QTSX02007433.1, on the reverse strand, counting down.
TAGAGTTGAAACAGTGAAATTATTCAATATATATCAAAAATTGACTAAGAAATACCACCTTGATCCTGGGCTCCTATTCCTTCTACATTGTCAAGTAAGTATCTGGTCTAAGTTGCAAAGAACCCTTGAGTGACCAATTTCTGACGACCATACTGATTAACAAGCTCATATTGGGTAACCCTCAAATTCTGTCAATTTATCAACATCAATTTGCAAGGAGGAATCAGTTTCAGATGGCAGACTAGAGCATCTGTAACCCATTTTTGATCAAATATTTGATTTAAATCTGTTAATTTGGTCAATTTTGTTAAAAGTTTGCAGACTTTTTGAGCCTTTCTACTTGGCCGGATAATTCCTGGCATTATAGAACCTAACGTGACAGTTATCACCCCCATCCTCCAATACCCAAATTGTGAAGGAATCTATGAATTAGAAACCAATGCATCTGACTACGCCATAGGAGGGGTACCCTGTATCCAGACAGCCAGAAAGGAATTCCTTCTGGTGGTGTACAAGTCCGGGAAACTATCTGACGGCAAACAACAATATTCCACATACAATAAAGAGTTGGTGGCCATCATAAATTGCCTCATGAAATGGCAATGCTATCTAGAAGGGGCCCAAACATATAAAGTATTTATTGACCACAAATTTAATATTCTCCAAAACACAACAACTATCAAGAAGACAAGCTGAATGAATGAGCCTTACAAGGAGGTACCCCATAACAATTGAATACAAGCCAGGTAAAGAGATGCTTAACGCAGATTCTCTATCAAGGCTATACTGTAAACACCTACTATGCACTGATGAGACCCTGATTGGCCCATGCTCTTAATGGAAAATCTTCAAGAGAGGTTCCCATCTGGTACACCAATGGACATCCAAGAGAAAGTCCTCATGAACAAACATCTGTTCAAAAACATATATGGTACTCTACACTGCATACTACCAAGTGGCAATACTTTACAATACATACTGTCAACACAAAATATTTACAAACTTCTTTGCTACCATAGAGATCAGGGCCATACACATAGCAGTAAAATAAACAAGTATCTTAATACTTGCTACTTGTGATCCAACATGCTGGACAACATCAGAGAGGTGCTTGAACAATTCAAAGTTTGTGAAAATTACGCCCAAACCAAAGCACTGCCCAAGTCAGTGGTACCAGTATCAATCACACAATCCTTCAAGGTGTGGTCACTGGACATTGTGGGATCAATGCCTGGCAAGAACAAGAGCAAAAATTACATCATAATGGCTATTGACTATGCCACCAGATGGCCTATAGTGCAAGCTACAAAAGAACACAAAGGCAATGATGTAAGACAATTTATTGGGAAAGAGATCATAGCCAAGTTTGGGAAACCTGACCTCCTGGTCAAAGATGGAGGCATCAAACTAAAAGCCATTGACACCAATATCTACCTTTCCAAAAATGGAATAAAACTCATCACATCCAGCCCATATCACCCTCAAGAAAATGGACAAGTAGTACAACTAAATGGCACGCTTGTAGAAGCCTTCAGTAAATTATCTGCTAATAATCCAAAAGCCTGGGTCAACATACTGCCAACAGTGCTCATGGTATGCAGAACACAAGTTAATTGCAACATGGGCAAAAGCCTGTATAAACTTGTCTATGGGAAAAAGCCCACTCTTTTCAGTACAAACACAGGACCACAACTACCTCTACCAAAGAAGGTACCAGATGATAGTAATCCCAATGTGCACTGTGCTAGAAAAGACCAGGAAGACATGGAACAGAAAAGGATTGAAAGAGAGAAACCCTACTTCAGCAGAAAAGATTCCAAGTCGGGGACAAAATCTGGGTCTCAACCATGATTAGACAAGTTGGATCCAGGACTATGTAGGCCAGACATTGTCATGGAGGTCAAACCCAACAATGCCTACCTCATCAAAGAAATCAGCGCTCAACCTGAATTGAAAAGCATGTACCATGACCAACTCTGCCTGTGCAAAGCAAGAACAGCCAATGCAACTCCAGACTCCCTGTTCCCAACGCCAAACTAGATCAATACCAAGCCCATATCCCCAATACTCTCAAGAAAATTCCCAAGGCTCCACCTTTCAGCACCCCAGGGGGAGATGTTGCAACATCTTTGATTACTCCCTCTTGGGGAATTAACACCCCAAGTATTTCATCAAATGAGTCACCAAATGGCTAACCAACTAATCATTAAGTCAGTGGCACACTATCATTTGAACATCTATTATGGGAATCAAACATCCAGATCCTAAAAGGAACACAACTTTATTAAGCCTCTTGACTTAAGAGGAACATTAATCAGATAAGCCCCATGACCATCATAATGTATATGGAACATATGTGGCTTTCCATGATACTATATAATATCCTATATTCATATCAAATAAAGTATCATTATCTTCTCTATTTTCCCCTTTATCTTGCTTATTATACTTCCTGGAAGTATATATTTGACACTTAGATAAGCTCCATGGGTACCATGACACACATGAACAGTATGTGGTTTCTAATGATACTATATAATACTCTAAACTCATACCAATAAAGTATCATCATATTATTAAATTTAACCCCTTTTTTTGTTTATTATACTTCTTAAAAGTATATACACAATATTATATAAGAGGAATGTACTATTCTTGGTTCAGTAAAAATAGGGAATATAAAAAATTCTGTATTTGGCGTAAAATAGGGGTGAAATTTTTTTACTTCACAATAAATGCTTTTTAAAACAACCCTGGGTTGTGGTATATTATGTGGCAAGACTTCTTATGTGGTAGTAAAGTAGGAAACAAAAGATAGTAGGCCAAGCAATAAAATATCTAAACATATAATTTTTTAAATAAAGGAATCCAGTTGAGCTTTAGCTATCCAAATTAGCTAATTTTAGTGTAGGCTATAAATATATTTTCTTACAAAGATACAATTAAGGTTACAATTTTTTTATGAAAATACTTGAAAAATCAATCTTGGCTTAGATAATAAATTGAGTTTTTAAATTCATACAATTTTTTAATATATGATTAAAAATAAACTAAACATATATTGAATATTTAAAAGCACCTAAAACATCAATTACAATTATATCATTATTGTTAGTCAAATTTTGGTTTTGAAGAAATTTTATTATAAAGTATATTTATTCCAAACTTAAATCTGATTTTCTTTAAAATTTGGGGAAATTAAAATTGCAAACAAAAAAGTAAAAACTAGTAGGCCTTTCCTGTTGAAGGAGGTGCAGTTTGGGCATAACCATTAGATCCACCAGAAACTTCTTCCTCAGGAGCTGCGGAACCAATAGATTCAGTATCAGCTGGGGCTTCAGGTGCAGCAGCTTCTTCAGCGGCTGGTGCTTTGGTTTTAGGGGTAGAAGGGGTCTCTCTGAAAGGAGCTGCAGATACACTAGATCCAGTATCAGCTGTGGCTTCAGGTGCAGCTTCTTCTTCAGCAGCTCGTGCTTTGGTTTCAGGTACAGAAGGTATATCTCTGGAAGGAGCTTCAGAACCAATAGATTCAGTAGCAGCTGGTGTATCAGGTGCAGCAGCATCTACAGTGACAGGAGTTTCAGCTTCAGGAGTTGAATGGACTTCTTCTGCAGGAGTAGTTTCAGTTGATGGGGCTTCCGCTTCATAAGATTTTCCTCCAGAAGAAGCTTCAGATGCAGCTTCAGGAGCACTACTTCCTGACAGAAGTGCCTCACCAGCAGGGGTATCCCCCGGTTCTGTACTTTCAGTTTCCTGGGCTGGGGTTGATTTGGAAGCATCTGGAGAAGCTACCGTATTCTCAGTGGCAGATGCGCCTTTGAGAGCAGCCTCAGATGGACTGATATTAACTACATTGGGTGTGGCGGACCCTCCTATGGAGCTTATATCTTCCTTCTTGTCCTCGAGTTTCTCATAGGCATTGGTAGATTCTGGGATGGGGGATGGCTTCTCTGGTGCGGCTGGTATATTAATGTTTCCTTTGGAAAAAACTTGTGTTTCTGGGGGAGGGGATGAAGTTACATAATTGCGGCGTGCAAGATTGCTGTTAGGAATGCATGCTCCAAGAGCAGAGTTGAAGCCAATGGCGGCTAAAGCGATTGAAGTAAAGAAGGCTGATTTCATTTTGTTGATGTCTGGGTTTAAGATGACTTTGGCTCTTTATAGGTGTTGGGTCTGATTTGGATTGGTTGTTATTGGCATTGAACGAAGTTTGCTGATAGTAAAACATCTTAAAAATGGCTTGTATTTGTATGTATACCTAAACACCTGGAAACACCACATTCCTATAAATAAAAGATAAACAACGTGGTTAAAGGAATGCAGTACTTTTGGGCATTAGTGGGTATACTTTTTTAAATAGTATTTTAAATGAAAATTGTGTTATTCTTATAAAACGGTGATATATTTACTTATCATAACAAGGAAGCTAACATAATGCGGTGGAAATACTCAATTACATTTATTCCGGTGACAATGCCTTATGTTTGTCTATGCTGACATTTTTTGCATAAAGTACACATGGTTATTTGAGAATATAAAATCTAGTTTAACTATGTTAAGTTTTTAAATGAACTAAACTCTGGTCGATCTTGGGAGGTTTGGCTTTATTTGTATTTTGTGATAGTTGATAATATTTACATATTAAGATAAAAATAGGTAACAATGCAATTATGGAGGTTAGGATTAAACAGTTGCATAATTTTTTGGCATGAAATAATGTTTGGCTTTATCCTAATACATTACATTGGCAGGTTCGATTTGCTTTTAAATTGTTAGTTTCCAGAAAAACTCAAGTCTTTTAATTCGTTTATTCAAGTTAAACCGCTTAATTGATAGGCTACTTTGTATTTTTTAGAAGCTCTCTTAACATCATGTATAACTTTTATAAAGGATAGTTGAAACCTGGAAAGTTTTCCATTAATTATTTTTACAAGTGATTTTTGGTCATAAATTTTTTTAATGTGCAAAATTTATGATCTATTTTGGCCGACATATTTTTTTACTTTATATATGAAAATAGTAAAAGAGAGATCATAAAAAGGATCACATATGCTGGCTATATACTTCTAGGAAGTATATAATACAAATTAAGGAAAATTTGAAATATGACTTAATCTTTATGAAATATAAAATACAAGTGTTATATAATTAAATAGTAATCCAGATAGTGTCCATACAGATCATGATAGTCTTGGTGCTTGTGTAAATCTTGTTCTTTGTGGAACTCAAACGTTTGATCCTAGTAGAATGTCTAGATTTAATTTTGGTGTTGCAACGTCTTCAATTACTCCCTTGTGGGGAATTAACACCCCAAGTAGTTCATTGAATGAGCTAGAGAATGGCTCACCAACTAATCATTAAGTTGGTGGCACCACTATCATTTGATCATCTATTACAGGATCAAACATCCAGATCCTAAAAGGAATACAACTTGATTAAGTCTCTTGACTCAAGAGAAAAATTACTCAGATAAGCCCCATGATCTACATGATGTACATGGACATTATGTGGCTGTCAGGATTCACCTTTATTTATAGCTGCTATTCTGTTTTTATTTTACTTTCTTTTTCTGGCTTGTAAGTTCTTAGGATTGCCTTACATTTCATTCTATTTATCATCCTCTTCCTTTTCCCTTTCTTTTCCACATTTGGGTTTCAAAATAGGCCTTGTAAAGGCCTAGTTATGACCTAAATACTGATTAGTATCAGTTTCAAACTCCCCTTACCTCTGCACCCGGTTTCAACCCCTGGACCTATTTGTGGAAGTCTTAGAAGTTAGTCTGAAATGCTTACTTTTGCTTTACTCTTGATTTATGTTTTTTGAGCTTCAGACCCATTTTCCCTGGATTTTCGCTCTCTTTACCATCAAGACAGTTACCGTAACCACTTCTTCTTCTCCCAGTCACCCTTTAACTGGGTTCAGCTTAACTAAGCTAGAATACAATTTCTGATTTTTTACCTTAGTTTTTCATGCATGTCTTCTAACCATTTTTGGTTAAAACTCTTTACATCATTCCTTGCACCTCAATTAACAGTGTACAATAAAAAGGCTTAGTTTTCCAGTCTCAACAACAAGTTGAGATTGTTTGACTTGAACCCCAAAAAGGTACTTGTTAGGTTTTGTGGCTTGTGTTTTTCTTCTGATTTTACTTTAAGTTTTAAATCTTTGATCTTATGATTCCTTTTGACTTTCTGCTTCAATATCTAGGTAGTTTTTGTAGTAATACCCACAATTTGATTGCTGATAGTTTTAATCCTCCTGCTAGTGGTGAGCATTTCCCAGATTTAGAAATTGACTTTTTGACCAAATGTCTGTCATCAAGACTGAACTCTATTTTATTTTCTTAGGGTTAATCAACCACCTCAGTCCTTATTTTACCTCTTATAAGCTTTTAGGAGCCCTAGTACAGTTGCTACTGCAGACCTTACCTACACTTTTGTATTTGACTAACATAAATATAACTGGGTTAAAAGCTTTAGTTTACAACCATTTTCCCCAGACCATGAGACCTTACAGTGGCTTCCCATGATACTATATAATACTGTGTATTCATATCAAATAAAGTATCACTTTCTTCTTAATTTTCCCTTTTATCTCATTTATTATACTTCCCAGAAGTATATACTTGACAATGGTAACACTTATAACTTGTCAATTGAGTCATTTCTAAAAATAATTCCTAAGAGGGATTAGTCAAAAGGCTTTCAGAATCTCCATATAGGATCTTGAAAAGCAGAGCTTTGAGATTTTCCTCAAGGGTATCAAGGTGGTAAGTTTGGTATTAATATATTTTGGTTTTAGATACTGGTGTTCAGGAATCTTTTTACACCTGTATTGATTATTATAATATGGTCTATTGTGGTAAATCATCTTTTGAGCTATTTGTAAAATGATTTTTTATAAGGTAGTTAATATTGGGTCTGACTTACATGACTATGCCTGGTTCTCTCTGGGCAGGTTTAGCTTGTGTTGGCAATGATTGAATACCCATATTTTTATCTTCTACTCAGAATCTTCCAACTCAACAAAAGATGGCCTCCTTTGGAATCTTTCTATTGTTTGATGATTTGAGCATATTTTACTTTTTCCACCTCTTTGTTGTCCTCCTTTAACATCTTCTTTGGTAGGAGTAGGTGAGGTCCCAGGTTACTTTTGAAAATGGTTAACTATTTACAAATATTAAATCATATGTGCTCTTCCAGGTGTTTCAATTTATTCAAGTTATGAAACCACATTTGGTTCACTATCAATGATGGTCAGACTCACCAAGCAATGAATCTGCAATTCACCATGTAATAAGTTAATTTACTACAATATCTGTGGTTGGATAGGGTTGATTATCCACATTAGATTTATTACCGCAAGTAAATCCCTTGTACTATTTATTGCCAGAAAATTCCCAGTGTTAATATTCCCCACCGGCAAATAATGCTGCTTAGATTTACTGCCTGTAAATACTGCATCAGCCAGTTCCCACCAACAAACCAACACTAATATTGATACATACATATTACTCTCCAAGCTCCCTTTGACTGAGATCAACCTGGGACCTCACATAGGTTGATGTTGCTCACCTTACAACACTAATAGTGGCAACAAGGGGCATTTACCGCCGGTAAACTACTGATCTTACTCACAATCTAAACCATTAAACCGGATCAAGGATTATCTGCCAGTGAACCCAGCCTGTTATCTGCCAGTAAAACCTATACAAATTCTGTTGTACAATCCCAATTTGCTTCTTCCTTGTTAGGACAAAGGCGCAGGTAGAGCATTGATCACTCCTGTACGCAGCAGGACCACCCTTCCACTAAGAAATAATAACAGCTATGTGAGCAAAGAAGGGTTCAACTGGCGGCAAAATGATCAGAAGACCACCACATGATATTGTGGAGCAACCAACCAGTGCACACCACGAGGCCAGCTTCACACCATGGGCCAGGTCCTCCTCTGGAATTAACATCAAAGCCTCTGTCACAGCTAATTGGATCCTTGTATGTCAGCTGACTAGGATCACAATAGAGACTAGAGATTCATTGCCAGACAGAGGACAACATGAATACACCCGGGAAGGTATATAGCCCCATTCATAGCACCTTTCAATAATCTTTGTACATCCCACATTACACTTCTTGTAAGCCTCAGGTCATAGAAGCCTCAATAAACTACATCATTACACCCATAACTTTGAACTTGAACAAAATGGATAGCACATGTACTGATAGTACCCAATTAACCTAGGCTAACATTGCAGCTTACAGCTGTGCAATTGAAGGTAAAACCCTAATCAACTTCACACAAGTGTAGCAGACCATAAGAGCAGATGAGAGTATGTCTGTCCAATTAAAAAGGCTCTTGGCAGATTTCTGACTAAGCTCTTCTACTAGTAATACATTAAATATTTTGACTCTATCATTTCCTTATGAGTGGTAGGGACTACTTATTTTGTTCTATATGTAATTTTTGGTGAGATGGAAGTTGGTTTTATCAGAAGCTGTTTATTTTCTCATTGATGATTTGAAGTCCAGACTTTTAAAACTTGGCAATTTTTCCTTGCCAATAAATCATCTTGGATTGTTGCCCTTGTGCGCTTTAGTGGTTTGTGCTAAAATTCATATAGTTCAATGATCACTTAATGTGATGATGTAATTGATTACCTTTAATAACCAGAATTTTTCCTAAATCTTTTGGTGCCTATGAAGAATTCTTGGGGGCTTGCTTGCAAGTTCAAAGCTATATAATGTCTAACTATCCAAGTTAGCTTTCTAAATGTAATTAACTCTACCTGTACTATGGTATAAGACAATAAATACAATGTGATAGAAGTGAACTTTTTTATGTTACAGTTAAAAACTGAAATATAATCTTACCAGTGGATTATTTATTTTCAGGTAGCTAAGAACTTGTTATTAGGCTTTGAGGAATCTATATTTTTATAATTTGATGTCCTATACCCTGATATTTCAGACAGTCTGGGTGGCTAATTGTACAAGTGAACAAGTTATTGCTAGCTTTACCTGAATTATTAGTTGTCCTGGATTACTTATCACTAATGGCTTCTCATATTGTACATAGTATCTCAGCTACAGCCTGAAGTCTTCCTGAGCTGGCCTACTAGCAATAAATGGTTGGATGCTTCCTTGCACACCTCTGATGATGCTGGTAAGATTTAATAAGTTTGAGAAATGTTTAAAAATGTCTTAAATCTTGTTATTATTTCTAAAGAAAACAGAATGTTAGTTTTGTTTTCCTCTTTAGGGTTCTGGTCAGTACACCCAATTTAGATGTGCACTGAGGCTGACTAAAGTGCATTTGAGCTAGGAATTATAGGCTGCATAATGCTACTTTTGTATTGTACTGATTCAAGGAGATTATGGCATAACTTTGCAATATGCTTTGATTGTTTAAGACAGGCTTGCAACTGGAAAGTGTGATCAACTATCTGAACTGTTTAGGCTTACATTAAGACTGAGATAATTTCTGAGCCTAGTGTGATGAAAGCTGCACTGATCCTGATCTGCCACAATTATACAGTGTAAATTTTGTAATAGATATAATTGGAATCTTCTATAAGGTGTATATTGATAATTATTTTAATAATCTAAAACTTTATGGTGTTTAATTGGTATCTAATGCTGAGTGCCATTTTCTTTAAAGAGTATATTTAAGACATATATTATTTATTAAACTGGAAATTATACAGTGTATAATCTGATCTTGAGAGCAGCAATTAAACAGATCTTTTACAGTAAATCAGCCTTATCTCATATTGACTATACCTTAAATGGTTGGTAATGGAGATTGAAATCACATAATTAGGAGCTACTTTGGATTGAGTGTACTTCTCAGACTGTTTCACATCAAAAGAGAAATTATTTGACAATGGATATCTTTTTTGGCCACAATATAGATTTTTGAGTTATTTGTACAAAGTTGTGTCTAGGATGTGTCCTAGGTTTCTAATATAATGAAGGATGGTGTCAATCATTGGTGTTGACAGTTAATAGGGTACAGTATCATAATTTTATATAATGTGTTGGAGAATGGCATAAGCATTTGATCACATATTTGCTCTTAACAACCTTTGATTAAGTGTTCATTTAGTTCAAGATGGGAAGAACTCTTAGATATATCTCAATATCAGTATGGGGCAATTCAAGTCTTCACCATTGATGTAGAGTAGGTGTTTACAGTATAGCATTTAAAGGTTGTCTGAAGTAAGAAAACATTTTCCTGTCTTGTATTCAATGATCATTGGATATCTTTGTACAAGACCCAGCCATTAAGCTTTATTTATTTAGAGTTACTGTTGTGTTTTGAAGAAACAGTAATTTTTGGGTGGTTAGCACTTTTAATATTTATGTTCTTTCAAGTGAGCAACTTTATTTTATTAGAAAAAAACTATTGTATTTAAAATTATGTCATAGATGATATATCTGTGTGCCATCTGAGAGCTTTTCAATTTCTATTCAATGGGGAAAATTTATTGTATTTTGTTTATAATTCAGTGTAAATCTCTAATAGTGTTGTCAAAGGCATCTGTCTCTGATTTATGAGCCCCTTCTATGTTGAGTTACTTTGAGATAGTCTTAATGACTATGGCTACTTTATTGGGCATTGATAGCCCTAAATGCTGCCACCCATAAAAATAGGTTTTGAATCTTCTCCTGCTTGCAGCAATTAAAGATTAAAGTCTTACAGTAAATATAAAGTGGGTGCTGGCAAGAAAAATTTAGCCTATGCAAGGAATAACTGCCATGTGCTCATTTTCCTTCCAGAAATTGATTGGATTTTTAACCCTGGAGTCCTAGGAGGTCAAGTAGCAGCTTATAGAATCAATATTGGTGGTGTCTGTAAGTTTTATAAACATAAAATTCATGCTTCTTATCTCATTAAGAAAGAACCAAAGTATTTAAGTAACATACCTTTGAAAAAATACTTTATCACTATGAATTTTTACAAAATAGACTATCTTTCCTCATGATTCAAATATTTTAATACCTTTTAATAATATTTTTAATAACAATATTTTTAACCTCTGTATTTTTGCCACCCAAAAAACCAGAAATCTGCCAACACCCTCTGAAATGCTTCCTTAAATTTGAAGAATTGAGTGTGAGCCCATCCTTGATGCTGAATCCTTGAATGTTTCAGAAATATTTAGTCTCTTTCTTGTATCTGTGAATTGTGATATGTTGCATTATGTCATATTTTTTCTTTAAAGGTTATCATCTCTGAGTAAATACATACAGCCCTCTCCCCTCATTGGGAATGGCATCCTTAGTTGGATGTATATTCCACATTTGATTAAATAAAACAAGCTCTCACTCTACTTCACCATGAAACTTGCTTCAATTAACAGTTTTTCTAAAACATGAATAAGAAACAACTGTTTCACCAGGAAAACATTGGCATTTTGTGTCACACATACCAAATAATATCTCAGTTTTCTTTGGTATTTTTATGTTTTAACTAGTTGTTTTCATAAAAATTCTCTAGTTTAATTTTTCTGCAATTTTTCAACATTTTCTCTTCAATTCTGCCTTTGAAGCAAACAAAAGCAAAAGATTTTCCCAATCAGTATTCCTCCTAATTTCCCAGCAACTTGCTTCAGAGAAAGGTTCTCCCACTTATTAACATTTCCACAAACTGTTCCAGACTTATCCTTCTCCACCAATCAACTTTGGAGAAATTTTAAAGCACTTTTTATCACCATTTTTGAAATCTATTTCAAATGTATACTAATACCCTAGCACCTAGAATATCTAAAAAGTATATTCTTGAGCACAAATCTTGTCCTCCACCTAGGCTATACACTAAAGATCTCATCAGTGACCTACATCTAGACTATTACCAAAACAGTTTCCTCAACCCTGACTAGACCCCCATCAGTGCCCTAATCTTAAATCATAATATGCAGGCATTTCTTTATATTCCATCACTACTCTTCTCACCCAAGAGAATGGTTTAGACTTTTAGGTGAAAAATAACCAGCTTTACTTTTCAGATATACCCAATTAATTAATTTTAGCAGATAAATTCCTGTAAATCCACCCTAATGAGAGTTCTAGGAATCCATGCTTGCACATTAGCATTAAGACTTCTTTAAAGCTACTCATATGCCATAGAAAGAGAAACTTTATCCCCTTCCTAGTTAAAGAACACAGCTGTATTATGACCTCAGCAGGTATCAGGTCTTCAATGCCACCTAAGCATTTCTATCACAAGAAAAAGCCAGCTGTATTATCACCCATTTGTCTAAGGATACCTATAACCCTTGATATAGCCATCCAAGGTCAACCCTCTATAACTCTAAATCACTAATAGAGTGTCATCTTGCTAACACCTCAAGGTGTAATCAATGAATTACAGCCATCAAGGCTGGGTAGATCAATAAAACAGCAAACATTTACCTTTCTAAGACAATCAATCTTCATTTAGCCTATCATAAACCTCCACTAAAAAAAGCTCTCAATATTGATCATCCCAGCAGCAAAAAGTATAGAATTGTTGGAGGCTAGTTGGATTAAGGTGATTTAATCCACATATTGGTATTTTTAAAAGTCTTTTTATACAGAGGAGTGACTTGTCTAAGAGCTCCCCTGCTCTTTTCCTGTTCCATGGGTGTACTTTGTACTATGAATGTGATTGTTTTGAACATTAAAGGTTCCTTCTATAGGATTGGAGCTGGTAGAATTTAGGGTTCTGCTTTTTGGGACAAGTATCCTTTTAAGTATTATGCTCTCCTTGCTTTCAGCTGTTTGCTGTTTTATGTAAGAATTCTGCTTTCTGAGTGAAACAATTTATTTATCAGAAGGCTTCTTGAAGGATTATACAGTTGTTCAGCTCAATGTGGCTCATGATATAAGAGTGAGTCATTGTAAAAACTTAAACACATAGAGGGGTTATTAATCTTCATATGACTGAGCTCTATATATTATATGTTTTTTAGAAGTGATTTAATCATCAATGTTTTATGTCATTTAGAGTTTCTTAAGCTGTGTAAAATCATTGTTTTAGTGTTTTTTAGTGTAAACATATAATAAAAGCCTTCTTTAAGAGGTCACAGTTCTCATTCTTGGGTTGTTTGAACTTAAATCATTTTCTTAAAAGCCTGGTGCTGATCCTTATGATTCTGACAAAGAATTTGGCTTACACAGAGACTTTTGGTATAACCTAATTGTGTTAATTTGGTTTTAGTGTTCTTTATTAATAGGGGACATTTCCCTGTCATAAGTTATCAAATGAACCTATCTCTTCTGGGTAGAGTTACAGTACATTATAGGGAGTACCCTGGATAATATGTTTTGTGTGTTCTGGTTCTAGGCTCCTCCTATTATAATAAAGTTAAACTGCTTGATAGGTAAAAGAACATTGTTGAGGATGGTGTATCCCACAAGGATGTCATTTACTTTTTTGTAGGTTCTTATAGCCATTAGTAAGTGTCATTTTTTGGGTTCTTTTCTTGGAGGAATTTTTACTTAGGTAAATAAGTGTAGATAATCTACTTTTTATATCATTATTGAGTGTTTACTTCAAGGAAATAAAAGTTAAGGGGTAAATAATGAAGAGAATGTCATATTCAATCAATAGATAAAAAGTTCTATATTTATATAATAACCTCTTGGTATCTTTTTAGAAAACATATATATGTTATGGCTTTGAGGAGAGCTGAATTTTTTTGAGAAATTCAAGGTTTAATAATTTTGTGATATCTAGACTGAGTCTTATTGCCACATTTCCCTTGGTAATTGAGTTATTTTCTGGGAAATTATTTCCCATGAGAGATAAATCAAAGATTATGTTGTTTCAAAGTAACACATTCAGACTCTTTTGGCTTTGTCTATTTCCATAAAATATGCAGCTTGGTTGCTGATTTATAAAAAAAGGTAGCCTAAAATTTTTCATTTTAATACTATACCTGTTGTGGTATTCTTACAGCTTGGATAAGGACAGAGTAAATAAGGAAAATAATACAACAAAACTAGTTCTCTTTTTGATATATTAGAAAGTTATAAGTGGGAGCAGGGGAATTATTGACAAAGGAAAGAGATACCAAAAAAGGGACTTTCCATATAAAGACAGTGGAGAAGTGACACAGGAAAATTCCTGGGAATGAAAACAATATGTTTCTCACAGCTTTCCAGATGATGATAAGTAGCTCCAAAATGCTATAAATCTATTATTAGCCACAGAAGTGAAGGCCAGGATCTATGAGCAATTAACCCTATATTCAATTATCACTTTTTAGGTGCAATTAAATAAGTTTACAGGCATAGAATAGCATTTGCAACAAAACATGTGGGTAATTAGGTAATTGCTTTATTGCCTTTGACATAAACAGACTATGTTTTGGCTGATCATTCTGGAATGGAGCACCTATGATATATTAGAATAATTTTAAGCTCATAATAACATTTTCTTCATTTTTATAAATATCTGATATTCCCTTAAAAGAATTACATATTATTTCCCACAATCTATAAGACATTTTTATTTTCAGCCCATTTATATATATGGCTAATAATATAACAGATACTTAATATTTTATGATTATTCAGAATATTAATGATTCTGTTTCTCAATAAAATTCAATTTCAACTTAGTTTCAATTATTGTGTGTTTTATGTAAATCAGTGCCCCTTTTTAGCCTTGTCTAGAGAATATTTTTTTTGTAAATTATGCTTTTTCAAGGCGTTGACTTAAATCTTTATTCATCCCTGAAGACTAAAAGAAGTCTTAGTAGAACCACAATCCTGATTTTAGTATTTACTACAGAGTTTTTAGCCACCCTTAAAGTAGTACACATCATTTGAGACAGCTGTAATAGTATCAAGTATTTAGAAAATGCTATAAACAAAAGCTATCAGTAAGGAAGATGGAGAAAACAAAAATTTAGGAATTGACTTTTTTAAAAAATTAAATAGAAACAAGGAAGTGTCTATAAAAATAGCTATAGTATATATTTAAATTGTGTGGATATAAGCTTTGCTACTATATAGCATTTTGATGGATGTCTTGGGGCATTGAATGTATATGTGCCTGAAGTAAAAGAGAGTCCTATCAAATGGGTAATGTATCATATCAAGTCCATGGCTAATCTGTTACGCTTAGGACCACCACAACAAAGAAAATAATACCTTTATAAGCAAATAACTAAATAAGCTTTATTTAATTCCGGAAATTTTCAAAATTGCGGGTTAATATTGAAAGCAAGAGCCTAAGGTTCCAAATATATCAGGTGGATCTTGTTAAGACTCCATTGTTGATGCTTGATGTCACTATTTACAACAACATTTAAAAATATATATCCAAATACAAAAATAATTTAACAGATTTTCGCCAGCCGGAAATTGAGAAATTAACCAAACTCTTTATTACTTAAAAATAAAATTACAATTTAAAAGCCTATATTTAATATAGCACATAAAAAATTTATCTAATTAAAAGTAGAAAAAAGTCAAGACCTCATAAAAAGGCTATCAGTTTAACGAAACTGATATTGAAGATAGACTAACAATTGGATTTTAATAAAATATACTACTTAAATCTGGAGTTACCAGTGACTGAATGTAAAAACATTTCATTGAAGTTCAGTGCTGTTTAATGGAAACTAGATGATTATTTTTGTGATGACTTTTACAAATCAAGTTACTAAAAATATAAAATTTTACTTTCTTAATTTTCAATAACAAAGTAGATAAATAGTAATAAGATAAGCCTTAAAATATATTTTCTAGATTTTTCTAGATGTTTTGTAAAAATTTATCACTCTTATTTTTTATTTTAATGTCTTCGCCTTTTATTTATATTGTTCTAACTTAAAGGGATATTTAATATTGATAAAAGAAAAGATTAAACTTTAACTTAAAATGTGTTTGGACAAAATTATACTGCTAGATTTGAGATGATGATTAAAACGTAAAAATAACTTTGGGGGCTAGTAAGCCTTTCCAGTTGAGGAAGGTGCAGTTTGGGCATAACCATTAGATCCCCCAGAAACTTCTTCCGCAGGAGCTGCAGAATCAATAGATTCAGTATCAGCTGGTGCTTCAGGTACATCCGCTTCTTCAGCGGCTGGTGCTTTGGTTTTGGGGGTAGAAGGTGTCTCTCTGGAAGGAGCTGCAGAACTACTAGATTCAGTAGCAGCTGGTGTACTAGGCGCAACAGAATTTACAGTGTCAGAAGTTTCAGCTTCAGGAGTTGAATGGACTTCTTCTGCAGGAGTAGTTTCAGTTGATGGGGCTTCCGCTTCATAAGATTTTCCTCCAGAAGAAGCTTCAGATGCAGCTTCAGGAGCACTACTTCCTGACGGAGGTGCCTCACCAGCAGGGGCATCCCCCGGTTCTGTACTTTCAGTTTCCTGGGCTGGGGTTGATTTGGAAGCATCTGGAGAAGCTACCGTATTCTCAGTGGCAGATGCGCCTTTGGGTGCAGCCTCAGATGGACTGGAGTTAACTGCATTGGGTGCGCTGGACTCTCCTGTGGAGCTTACATCTTTTTTGTCTTCGGGTTTCTCGTAGGCATTGGTAGATTCTGGGATGGGGGATGGTTTCTCTGGTGCGGCTGGTATATTAATGTTTCCTTTGGAAAAAACTTGTGTTTCTGGGGGAGGGGATGAAGTTACATAATTGCGGCGTGCAAGATTGCTGTTAGGAATGCATGCTCCAAGAGCAGAGTTGAAGCCAATGGCGGCTAAAGCGATGGAAGTAAAGAAGGCTGATTTCATTTTGTTGATGTCTGGGTTTAAGATGACTTTGGCTCTTTATAGGTGTTGGGTCTGATTTGGATTGGTTGTTATTGGCATTGAACGAAGTTTGCTGATAGTAAAACATCTTAAAAATGGCTTGTATTTGTATGTATACCTAAACACCTGGAAACACCACATTCCTATAAATAAAAGATAAACAACGTGGTTAAAGGAATGCAGTACTTTCGGGCATTAGTGGGTATACTTTTTTAAATAGTATTTTAAATGAAAATTGTGTTATTATTATAAAACGGTGATATATTTACTTATCATAACAAGGAAGCTAACATAATGCAGTGAAAACATTCGATTGCATTGATTCTGATGACGACGCATTATGCTTGTCTATACTGCCATTTTTTGCATAAAGTACACATGGTTATTTGAGAATATAAAATCTAGTTTAACTATGTTAAGTTTTTAAATGAACTAAACTCTGGTCGACCTTGGGAGGTTTGGCTTTATTTGTACCATGTAATAGTTGATAAGATTCAACGATGTTTTGATGAAAATAGGCAACAATGCAATTATGAAGGTGTGTATTAAATGTGCGAAATGTTTATGGCATAAAATAGTTGTTTGGATTTACTATGATATATTGAAAAGCCCATCCTTCATTCTAAATATATTTATTTATTTTAAGGGGGTTAAGTTTTGTTAAAAAACAAAAGTGGATGAAATATAATTAATAGATGAATTTATTTGGATAAACGTTATGGGTTTGGGATGAGATTTTGAATCGTTACGGTGAGGTTAAGCATTTGATGAATCTGAAACATATTTATAATTGATCGTTATTTAATTTTGACAATCTATCAATTTTCATTAATGATTCTTAAATTCATTGAGTAAGGGCACCACCCTTATTTTGATGCCGACATTTTCAGCCTTGTCAAACTACAAATACATTTGATCTATACCTGGATTTAGTACCTTTAGATTTAAAGAGGGCTTCTAGATATTTAGAGAAGTTATATATTTTTTATCAATTAAAAAAATATGATCCTAAGTTTTTTTTAATTTGGCCTTGACTTAAAAACTATACTTTTTGCAAAATGTTAGTTTAGTAAGTGAATAAAAAGCAAAGCAAAACATAAAATATCTAAAAAAAGTGAGTTATTATACCCATTTTTAAAATTTAGCTTTGAAATACTGCAGTTAGATCAAGATAAGAGTTTTTTTAAAAAAAGTATTTAACTTTAAAGAATATCTTGAATATATCTAGGAAACCAAAAGGACTAGGTTAATTGGCTAGCTCATTCTATCATATCTAGCTAATAGGTATTGGCATATATTACTCTGGAAGCCAAAGTAAAAAGGACCGTCTGAATTCCACATCTAATTATTAGGAATCATACGTCAGAAATTTTAATTAATTACTTTCACTGTAATAAAATATGATAGGATAGAGTAATAAACATTGCTTAATATCATGAAAAGCTGTAAAATCTTTGATTACTCCCTCTTTGAAATCATTGCCTGAGAAATTAATAAAATATCAAATAAAGGTGGCCCTAAGATCCAATTCATATATTACACTAAGTTAAACTCTTTAATTACCCAAAGTTGTTCTTCACATTAAAATACATAATATAGATGATCTTTATGAAAAATATTCGTCATATCAACAATATTTATAAAGCTCTTCCTCAATTTAAATAAAGAAACCAATCTCCTCTGTATCTCTCTTCTTTTATTGTTTATAACTTCTATAAAGTATATACCTGACCCAAATTTGAACAGGGACCTAGCTAGCGGTTAAATTAAAAATTCAATTCATGGAAACACTATCACCATGTTGTTAGTTGATCAAGTAGTTGGGAGACCTTGTCTTCTAAAGGAAAGAATTATACAAGTTCTTTGTTTTATTCCCTAAACTTAACTATATTACCCTTATGACTATAAAAACTAGGTTCATGTCCATCCAAGGTCAGATATAAAGTTAAATTCAGCATATCACATAATAAAATATATTGGGGTTTAGGATGTGACTGCTTATTGTCTGTTCATTTAAAAAATCCACATTAAACAGGGTTTTCAAACCACATTAAAGCTTTACTACTGTCAATTAAATATACTTCTGAGAAGCATAATAAAGAATATAAAAAGAAAATTAAGAATAGAATGATACTTTATTGGATTTGGATATAGGTTATTATATAAAATCATGAGAAGCCACATACTGTTCATGTACGTCATGGCTATCATGGGGCTTATCCAGGTGATTGTTCCTCTTAAGTCACAAGGCTTGTCCAAGTTATGTTCCGCTTAGGAGCTGGATTGCTTGATCCCTGTAATAGATGGCCAAATAATAACAGTGCCACCAACTTAATGATTAGTTGGGGAATTGATTCCCTAATAGGTTAAATTGTAGATGCTGCAACACTACAATTAAAATTCACATTCCAAGCTTAGATTAAACCTAGAAGTATAAAAAGGAAGTAATGATATCAAGTTTACTTGATCAAATTTTAATTTAAAAGATTGATAAATAATTTCTAAAAAAATACAGAAGATGATATGTAGCTTTGAGATAGGCTATTAAATGTTGTCAGAAATTTTGGTTATGCTATCAGAACTGTAAGTTCAATTTTTATTAGCTTATTAGGAGTAATTCTGGTCTTGGCTATTTAGGCTGTTGATGCACTTGTATGGCACCAAGATTTTACTTGTGATGCCCTTTAGGGGTCCTTGATTCAATGGTAGAAGGATAGCAATCAAGGGAAATAACAGATTATGGATGTTTAATTTGCTGCTTAAACTAAGGGAGGCAGTGTATACTGGAGATGGCTTGCAGGTATCCCAGAGTGCTGATGAAGGTCCTCAAACTTGGATTGATGATATACTGCAAATAATACTATAGTATATAAATATGAGTTGCCTTCCTTTTATTAATCCCATGGAAGAGTTTTTATAGCAATAAAGTCCTCCTACCAGAATATTCATCTTGTGCTTCCAACTCTTGCTTTGGCTTTCTTTTGCATCCACAAATTTCCAGCATCAATCCCCTGAGTCAGGGATCTATGCAGTTGTCTGCATGCAATTCAACTCCATAGTACTGGTGCAGGATGCTATCTAGATAAGAGTTATGTGTAACAAGAGGCACATTGTCAGTGGTGGTGCTAATCAGATATTTTATTCTTAGCACATAACTTCTGTGAAGTGGAAGTACCTTCCACATCTCAATATTTGCAGTGGCACCGGTAGGTTGAAGGTAAAAATCACTACTAAAAAATTAAACTTACTCTGAGAAACTTGCAGGTGATCAAGTGTCTCAATCTCAGCCCAATTTATAAATAATCCAATGTGATGCTAGAGGATTTGGAACAGTTATAGCTGATCAGGAACTGGCCTCAATCAACAATTCTTTATATGTTCTTAGTTGATCTAGCGGCTATAGGCCAAAGCTTATTGTATCAAGAGCGTCTGAGATCAATTAAGTCTGACTGTAATATATCCAAGCCTTCTGAGATTGGCGTCCCCTAGTGTAGCTTGGCCAGCCAGGGGGTTAAAAGGGGTTCCTCTTCCAGATTATCAATCATTTTACTTGGATAAGGAAAGGTCAATATGTAGGAATTCCATTTCCTGAAGCTCAATAATAGCCCAAGCTATCACCAAGATAATTTTGTGTCAATTATATACTTGCCCTGATATGGGGGAGAGTTTTTAAGAAGCAAATAAAAGGGATCTCATCAATTGAGATCTAAGGAAAATTTTCTTTCTTGGGGGTATAAACCCATTCTTTGCTCCAAGGGTTGGCTGCTGCATGACCTTCCCAGGTTTGGTTAGATGGCTCCTATGATGATCCACATTGAGATCTGTTTTGCAGGCAAGGGCTAGGATTTAATAAAAGAAACTAGTTGCCTGAGGAAGTTAAATGTTGAATTTTTTATTGATCCTCCTTACCTTGGTTATGGGTGGTAGCTTGCTATGCCTTGGGATATTATTAATATTTCCCCTTATCAGTACTTTAAAAGGATATATGGGTGCCCTGGGTTGATCATACCAAAGGGGATAGCTATCCTCAGATCATCTGGGGTGAGAATACCGCTGAATCCTCCCTTGAATGAATGTACTTGAGAGGCATCAAAATCCTTGCCGCATAGTTGAAGCCCTGCTTATCTTCTTGAGTCAATGGTATTTACTCATTGATACAATTTGATGATGGACTTCCAAACTTGATCTCTAATACCCAACCAGTATGAAATAATTGAGCTACTTTTGTTCCAGATCATCATTGACCCATATTAGTTTAAAAAACATAGCTTTTAACCTTACACTTAACACCAATATTTTTATATCACCTCTATTTAGCAGTTGAGTCTGGTTTTTAGTAAGCTCTATATAGCCTTGAGATTATTGGTATATTTTATCTATAATTTAGTTTAGATAAATTTAGCTGGTAGATTTAGCTAGTTTAGATAGCCCAAATTTACGGCAGGGACTCAGGTACTTCAGTAACAATATGAGAAGGTGATGAGGAGCAACTTTAGGGGAAGCTTCAAATATGGAATTAGGAAGAAGAGAAGTATATTTTATTGGATAATGCTTTAGACTTATATAGCTTTTGCTGTGGTGGGGGTTTAGTTAGATCAAACCTAAGGGTTAGTCATGTGCAGAATAAGTTCAAGTTGCTGGATACTTGGATAAGTCATGTGATATTGGTTTGTTGCCTTTCTTGGTATGTCACACAGTATATTGAAAGGGCACCAAATCAGGCAATGACTGGATGTTAAGTGTGTTGGCAGTGGCCAGAATACCTGTACATCCAGCTCCTCAACAAAGGGCCAGGGAATGTGTGGGGAACGTAGTAACTGAGGGGCTGGCAGCCCCTGCAGTGAGCAGCATTTTGTCATGTTTGGCTCTTAGGGATGAGATGCAAGAGAGCACGGCAGAAAACCTTTGTTACAAAAGGATTGAGGTTCAAAGCTAGCCTTGGGTTAGCCACCAGGGCAAAATTAAGAGGATATACCCAAATTTCTTGGAACAAAGAAAGGGATTTATCTTTTAGCAAAAAGGAAAGGAATAAGCTTGAAGGTTATAAAAGCTAAAAAAATGGGGATAAACTTGTCTCTATTTATTGAGAGAATTCTACTCTTAAAGTAGATCAGGAGTGATGGTTGTTCATTAGATAGACAAGGGGGCTGTTTGAGTTTGAAATTTTACTAGGATTGAAATAACCAAGGTAGCGCAATCTGGAATCTTTGGATATTGAGGCTGACCCATTTGCGGAAAGGGGGAAGCTATTGTGTTCAAAAGCAAACCCAGCCAGAGCCTCACATGTATCACAATTTCCAGGCCATCTTAAAATAGCATTGACATGACAATTTATGACAGCAGACAATCAGGTTAGGCTGATAGGTAGTGGGGCCTGGAGCAAGAGTACCAGAATCAAAACAATGTTTGGGTAGCAGTTTCCCCAATACAGGGCGCTGCTGCCGGTATCCATGATTTCCTTATCCCCTTGATTGATGAAGGGGTTGTTTGGGCCTCTTTGTGATCCCCTACAAAATCAATAATTTTTATGATTTTGTGTCAGGAAGTTCCTGAAAATAGTTTATAAAAAGCGACTCTTATGCTTAATGAACCCAATAAGAAGAGGGTTGGAATTGTTGGCAGCTTTTCAACTAATGTCTACACATGTAAATCTGTCCTGTACCTGTGAGTTAATCTTTGTTTGATATCATTGGCTACATGAACTCTTAGATCTGATATCTTAAAGGGTGGACTCTGATATGTAAATGAGATGGTTATTTCAAATCCAAAATATTAAAATTATTCTATAGATAGTAATTTTATTTTATATTTTCTTTTTAAGCTTTATTGATAGCATAGCTCAAGATATATGATTATTGGGATTTAAAAAATATTTTTAGAGAGTCTGATACTGTAAGGAATTATAAATTAAGAATGTAGATGGTTACCTTTTAAATAAATTTGGTAGATGGATAGTTTATACCATTTGATCAAGCTTAATGTCAAATATATTAATTTTGAAAGATTTATTAAAGAGGTCAGGGTCCAAATTTGAGGTAAGGACCATGGATAACTTTTGGTTTTATAAATAGAAATAGTTCAATAGACCCTACAGTGTTCCCTTTAAACTTTTTGTCATCTGAAAACAGTTCTAGGTCAGCATGTAGGTCCCTCATCATCTGGGAATACTAAAGCCAGTGGTATAAATTTTAATAATTGAATTGATTCCTGGAATTTGCTGATGGATAAATACTTGGTTGAAATATATTGTCTTGCTACACTTTATATCACCATTCACCTTAATTAAAAGATTTAACTTGCTTGCTTTTTTAATACAATTTAATAGATTTTAAAGTTGTATACTCTTCTAAATTTCACCCAAAGTCATCAAAGCGAAGTGTTCTTATAAAGGAGTCATCTAGTTGTGGCGCTAAGAAGATGTAAACCAGAGGTAAATGAAATTAAAAACTAATAAATTTATACCAATTTATAATGTATTTTGGTTGAATTTCATTCTTTTGGGTCCGAGCTGATTTTGCTTTGTGCCACAGCTTTGAAAACTACTGTAGCATCCCAACCAATAGGGGTTCCAGTCAGCTAAAACACCACAGGTACTTCTCTCCGCCAATAAATATGAGTCACCAATAGAATATTACTCTTATAAACTTTACATTAATATCCTCCTACCACAATATCCTTTTAAATTCCTTCTTGACTGTTGAATTTATTCTCTACATATCAGTGTACCCCTTATTTCAGTTGCAATGATAACGGAGTATATGTAAAACTCTTTGTTGATAGCAATGTAATAATGATTATCGGGATTATTGCTTTCAGTTGCCAAGATTTAAATCTCATGTCTGCAGCATGGTGATACGGAATGGATTATTTGGTTGTTAAGATATATTAGCCACCATCTCAAGTTGCACCCCAGGAATTCTATCCCAATAAGTGGTTATGCTGGATATTGACGTAAGGGTTGGAGCAGGAAATAAATAATTGCATACAACAGCCAACTTTTTGGGTGGAAAATCAAACGTTAAATCCTTTTTACATTAGGTTTATTTCTTTTATTCTGTATAAATAAGATTGAAGATTCTTTCTTGGATGGACTGAAGCGTCACATAGCAAGGGAGGAAGCTTATGGAGACATTGATTATCTGTAAATGGTCTAAGGCTTTCTTGAAATGATTAACGATTCTTTTTAAATTAAGGTCTAAATGAAATAATTTTATAAAAACCCTTAAACGTTGCAATTGATTTCAAAGGAGATATAAAGTTCGAGTGACGAGGTACTTGGATAACCATGATTACTGTATGGCAACTAAACATTTATACCTGTATTGTTAATGGGAGATAAGCAGGATGCGACAAATAACTTAGTAAACATATTTGAACCCTTGGTTATCTTTGCTTATGTACATCATGTGAGATCCCAGATGAAATTAAGCATATTAGAGCTCCATGATTTCAATTTCATCGCTTAAAAAAACTATTTGAGCCTATATTTAGATCTGATGTAGTGGAAATTATGTAACCCTGGTGCAGCGTCGTAATAGCTAAATGAGTTTAATTAGGCTATCAAGTTTTAATAGTGAAGATAATATGTTATTTTTTATAAAAAATACTTTTTTGGTATTTCTAATGTGATATAAATTGAAAGTGAAGTTTTTCACATACACAATAAACTGCTAATATTACACTGGGGTGTATTCATCAAGTAAAAAATGCCATTGCGTAACTTTATTTAAAACCCGAATAAAAGTGCTAGAGATTAGGCATGCAATTAGGCTTCTAATACTGTTTAGGTGACGATTTCTCTTCGTAGTCGTCAGCTTTAGTACCAGATGAGACTTTGCCATTATAGTCCTTATGAGCGGAAGACATTGTATCACCATCAACCGCCTTAGATATATCAGATGCTTTGCCATCAGTAGGTGCTACCTGATTTCCATTATCAGCTTCGCGACCAGTATAGGTGCTTTCCGTAGTGGAGGTAACAGGTTCATATGGCGTAACTGTGACTTCCTCCTTGTTGTCATATGACTTCTCAGAAGACGAGACTTCCACTGCTGGGGTCTTTACTCCAGTGCTGCCATGGGAGATGCCACTCGCAACTGGAGCTGCTCCGCTTCCGTAACCATTGCCACTCTGGGATTGGGTGTCTGACGAAGGGGTACCGTAACTGCGGCGCGCAAGGTTCGCTTTGCATGTAGGTGCACCAAGGACCGAGTTCAAGCCAATGGTGGCCAAAGCGATCGAAGTAAAGAAGTTAGCCTTCATTGTTATGATAAATTATCCCATCGCAGCAGGCTTTTATACACCCAGCTCAGAAAATAAGCTGAATCGCATGGCTAGCTGCCACGGATGGGTTTGT
The DNA here is from genome assembly GCA_014839935.2 of Entomophthora muscae. NCBI lineage: Eukaryota > Fungi > Entomophthoromycota > Entomophthoromycetes > Entomophthorales > Entomophthoraceae > Entomophthora > Entomophthora muscae. The sequence goes on along the minus strand of QTSX02007433.1, from coordinate 2,960 downwards.
AATTTTTAATGCGTTTTTATATGATATTTTATTTTGAATTAAAAGGTCAAGTTCAACTGTAATCTTGTGGTTTTTAATGAAATTACATGCCATTCCCATCATTAAATAAAGATCACCCATCTGGAACCGCTTGATTGTTCTTTAATCCATGCAATTAACTCAAGCAGCGATTTCAGGTAGCCGTTATTGGTGTTAACCTTGTTCAAAATATCTTTACACTGCTTAAATATATCTGCTGCTTTCATTAAAGGCATAGCGAGTATCAAGATTTAATTGGTAGGTTAAGGGTACCGCAGTTTCACTACATCAAATATTAATTTAAATGAAATCACTATACTTGATTTGTTGTGATTAAAATCATGGGGCTCTAGGTAAAATGGATGAATCAGGTCAAACATACTTAGGCTTGCAGATGCCTTCTATCAATGGTGCGATTATGTCATGTTTTTGATGGAAGATAGTTATTTTTAATATGAGGCTTTGTCAACTACTATAATCCTGATACACACTTGTTGAGGGATGATCAGATTCAGTATAGCTATTTCAAGGGGAGAAATAAAAGAATACGCAGCCACATTAAGATTGAAGTTGAGCCACTCTTTTTAAGCCCACCAGATAAAATTTACATGATAATTGGTGGTTCTTGATCCTGAGATACTTACAGTTTCTCATAACCGTTGAGAATTTATGTTTGTAATTTACAGCTTCTATAAGTCAATAAGATAAAATGAGCTCACGGAAAAGTTTTCATCGGTGCATTCTCCTCAATGGATTAAATGGGAGTGGAAGCCGCATTTCAATTCAGATAGGGTTATAAACAATCCTTGCTTTTTGATGGAATTACGTAACTTTATTTTATTTTAAAAAAGCTCATAATTTTATTCCCGTAAATCTAACTTTTTGCTATTCTTGAAAGACCAGTGTAATGAGTAGATTTTTAAAGAAATCCAACCTGTTTTTTTACGGAAAACGGTATCCAAATTCGCAGTATTAGTCTCTATTTTTTAAAAAACAAAAACAGCTTTTACCTACCTGTTTTTTTTAAAAAAATGGTTTATGTATCAAAGAGTAAGATCTAGTATTTAATGCAATCACCGTCTTAGTTACCACCTACTACTGTAATGAAATCAATAGTCCTCAATGCAATAAAGAGCTAAACCATAGCTGTAACCATGTGACTTGTTGAACTTTACTCAATATAACGGTCAACATTGGCTGCAGGTTTTCTTGTGGTCCCAAGCCCAGCATCACAGCTTGGATAGTGGAATCAAGTGGCAGAGGATTACTTTTATTACCAATTAGGCATTTAACCTTATTTTATAAAGCTCTCTTTTAAAGAAGGCCTTAATTTAATTCTAGACTTGTGGTGCTCAAGGGTTCTAAGGTTAAGTTGGGTGTAGCTGAGCAGCAACTGGGAACACAACAGGACTAATATCTTCTTACTCAACAGAACCTCTATTTGTGGGCTCTGCAAGTAATCTAAGAATTGGAAGTCGTTGATTATGTTTGTATGGTAAATAATTGTGTTTATTGGGGATCTCTTGGGGGTCTTTTTATAGTTGGAGGGAGATGAGGGAAAAGTAAGGGTGAGTCATACTGACTAGGGTCTAGACTCTCAGGCATTAAGCTATTCTTGGAGAGCTGAAACATTTTGGGGAATAATCAGAGGGAAATGGCTTATATTGGGCGAGAAGTGAACATTTGAGTATGTGTTCTGAGAGTCAGGTGATCACAGCAATAGTAGGGTCTTCTTTGGGAAATTGAGTGTAGAATAGGGTTTCAGACTACTCTTTTTAGGGTTCACACTTTGGCAAAAAGAGGAGCAGAAGGTCAATATACCAATTTACATAGTGGGCACAAGTGATGGGTTGATAATCAATGCATCTGCGGCTAGCCGCAAATGTGTCAATGGGTTGTTAATTGCCAATAGTAAAACCTCTTCCGATGGGTCACCAATTGATGCATCTGCAGCTAGCTGCAGATGCTCCAATTGATCACTAATTGCCTATAGCAAAAATCACTCCAATGGGTCACTCTCTAATGCATCTGTGGCTAGCTGCAGGTGTGTCAATTAGTCTTTAATTAGAGATGCTTCTATAGGATTTGGAGGGTTACCTTCTGGCGTAGAACACAAAAAAGGGCAGAAGTTCCCCTTATACTTTTCCAAATAAGGAATCAGTCAAAATATGACAATACTAGGGAGTGGTACCCTGCACCACAAGACTTAAATCTAAATCATAAATTAACTATTCTATCAGCTATATTGCCAGGCTTACCCACTTTTAATATCACCAATTATATCTTGCCATGTTCCCAGATGATCTGCATAGCTATATTTTAATAACATCACTTGGTCAAAATTTTAAAAACAATTTTTTATCTAGATACAACTGCATCAGTAAAGCAATATCAATTAAGCTCCAACCCAATTTTTTGTGTGGGTTATAAAAAATAATTGGGGAAAGAATTATAGATAGAATTTTTCATTGGGTGCAGATTTTATTGCTAAAGATACAGACTTTTGGTATAAAGTTACACCTCCCCCTTAGGCCTCCACTCTAATTCCTGCCAAATGTGTGTGAATTTCTACCAAATTATGTTTGAATATTTATCTAAAAGGTTACTGAAAAAGCCCAAGAAAGGCCATCAATTTTATATTTTGGAATCATTCTGAAGATTCCCCCACTCAACCCACCCAAGAGACAGCTCTGGTTAAATATCATATGCAAGAGCGGCCAGGAGCAGTGGTAATTGCATTCAAGACAGGTTCCTCAATTTTTAGTTGAGTCAGTTTTCCATTTGATTTTGTCCATTTGGGTTTTTCCAGATTTCCCTGCCTCAAGAGATGCATCCATAATCCTTCATATCATTGGACAATCAGTTTTGGACATTCAACTTCTCACCCAAATTCCATCCCCTCCCTTTAAATGAATGCAAGAGTTGTAAAAAACCTTGCTTCA